>JAODAL010056260.1:0-23405 GCA_025379985.1 Phyllomedusa bahiana | reverse complement strand
CCGTTTTCCCCTTCCCCTTCGGCTGGCTGGCGTGGTGCTTGGGAAAGATGGGCCCGGCGCAACGGCGCGCGGGAAAGCAGGCCGTTCTCTTGTAAGTCCTGCAGAGGGGAGAAATAGTTGGAGATTGGGACTCCTTCCTGTGCAGGCAGGGTTTTAGGCACGGCAGGCATCTTTTTGGCTCTCTTCTGTCGCATTTTTGGTGCCCGTTTCTTAGGCTGAGTGCTGGTCCTGGACGGAGCTCAAGCTGTGCACGTCTTCACTCTAGCATGATTGGCCACGCCCCCCTTAAATAAAGTTTTTATTTGTGGAAACAAAGTCAAAACATTTGCAATTATCGATCACAGTGTGTCATCATAGGAATCATACATTAATTACATAAATTATATAACACAGATTTTGAGTATTCTTCCCAATCGCCTTTGTTCCCCCCTTTTTCTTTTTTGATTGTAATACCCCTATACCCCTTACCCAACCCCTAATACCAACTTCCCAAACAGACGGTACCTCACTCCTGTAGTCGCTAAATCCCTACGTCTATATTCCCTAATGTGCCTCTTAGACTTTCCAGCAGATATTGTTCTGTGTATTTAAATGGATCCATAATAGCCTTGATCTCCTCGTCTCCACTTGAGTGGAAATAAATTGCTTCCACTTTTTAATGAAGTTTTTAGCATCTTTATCTACATTTCTCTCAGCCTCCAGCTTTTCCATATACAAGGCCTGTTTCAGGCTGTCCCTAAGCTCTGATACTTCCGGGACCACCGGGTGGAGCCAGTGTCGCAATATAAATTTTTTCGCTGCCAGTAGTGCAACGTGAACCCCCTTTAGAGTCACTAGCGGGCCCTCCCCCTCGCCCTGGTCTATCTCCCTAGTGGTATAGTGAAAAAGTAAACCCTGTGGGTTGAAGGTGACTGAGATGTTCCATACATCTTTTATGTATTGGGCGACCTGTCTCCAAAATCCCTGAATGCTTGTGCATAGCCACATACAGTGGTAGAGGTTTGACTTTTCCTGGTCACACTTCGGGCAGGCCTGGAGATATTCTGCATTTGCACTCCCAAATGGGATATTAAATGCGTAGATGGCTTTGTGAATTAGCCTAAATAAAACCTCCCTCCATTGCTCGCTGACTACCGCCTGTCGCACTAGGGTCAAATCTTTTAGTATTTTCTGCGAAATATCCGGGTCTAGAAGATGGGATTCCCAGCTCTTAAAGAGGACACCCTCCTGGGCTTCAGTGTCTTTATTACGGAGTGTCAAGTAGATTCTAGATAGTGTTCCTTTGCCACCTACCCTTTTGCAGAGTTCCATGAACTCCCCCGTTTCCCCCAAGGACTGTAGGTTAGTGACTGATGCTCTACAAAAACTTTCTACTTGTTTGTATTGGAGAATATGGTTAGGGCCAAGACCAAATTTACTGTCTAGATCACTCCATTTAAGTAGAGAGCCGTACGAGAGAGACAGGACATCCCCCAAGTTTTTGATCCCTTTCTGCTTCCAGCTAGCAAATAGTCTATTTTCTGTCCCTGCCTTGAACACAGGTGTCTCCCAAAGCAGGAAGAATTTCGAGATATACATGGGTCTCTTGAACATTTTCCTAACATGACGCCATGTTGCCAAGGTATCTCTCAAAACTAGACTCTGCCTAATCTCTGTGTTGAGTAGTTTCAACGGAAGGTGTAGAAGTGTAGTTAAGTTAAAAGGGCTAGCAAGTTGAGTCTCCAGAACGGTATATGAAAAATAGATTCGTGTTCTCGAGCCAATCTTGTACATGCCTTCGCATAGCTGCCAGGTTGTATAGCCTAATATTCGGGAGTTGGGCTCCGCCTTGTAACTTTCCCATCGTGAGCTTTTTGTAGCTAATCCTAGAACGTTTGCCCCTCCATATAAATTTTGCAAAGGCGTTATTCAACTTTTTAACGTCTAGGTGGCGTAGCAAAAGTGGAATGTTCTGTAGAGGATACAGCAGCCTCGCAAAACTGACCATATTGATCAGCTGGACTCTTCCCATGATGGACAGTGGGAGATTCTTCCACCTTTCTAATTCTGCCAATATTTTCCCTAACAAGGGGGGGGTAATTTAGCTGGTAGGTTAGCGCTCCTCTAATTCCTATCTTGATACCCAAGTAGGTTAGGGTATGAACCCACCTTTTACTCCCATCTTTCCTATTTGGGAAGATCCCCTATAAACCAGGGGTAGTAACTGACATTTGGTTTTGATAATTTTAAAGCCCGAAAATTTACCGAACCTGGTCAAGATTTCCAGGAGTCCCTCCAAATGGTGAAGTGAGTCCTCCAGAAAGATAAGCATGTCATCAGCAAAACATGTGAGCTTGACCTCTCTCGCCCCGACTCTGATGACTTTGTAGACGTCTGAGTTCAATAAGTAGACAGCCAATGGTTCCAAGGCTATGTTGAAGAGCATGGGCGAGAGAGGGCATCCCTGTCGCGTACCCTTCTGGAGTTCTATTGGAGTTGATATAAAGCCCTGTGTATAGATTCTCGCTTGTGGTGTGTTATACATGGCCGCTAGGTAATGTCTAAAGTTTCCCGTGAAGCCCATCCTATCTAAGACCAGATCTAGCCAGCACCAATTGACATTGTCGAAGGCCTTTTCTGCATCAATCCCCAGTAAGGCCTGCGACAAGCCACCCTTCAGATTCCTTTCAACTGCATCCTGTACTGCGAAAACCGCCCTTATGTTTTTAACCGCCGATCGTCCTTTTATGAATCCTAATTGATGCATACCTATTAACCTAGGCATCAAGCCCGATAGCCTAATGGCCATTACTTTTGATATAATTTTAACATCTTGATTAATTAATGAAATTGGTCTATAAGACTCTGGTTGGTGGGGATCCTTTCCTTTTTTGTGAATCACTGTGATGTACGCAGTGTCGCCCGAAGGTATCATGGTGTGTCTTTGGATTATGTCCTCGGATACACTCACTAATGTGGGTGTGATCTCTTCTACCAGGATTTTATAAAAGTCCCCCGTTAGCCCATCAGGACCTGGAGCTTTGGCTGGTGGCAAATCTTTAATGACAGCGGCTATTTCCCTCTCACTGATGGGTGATTAATGTCCCTCTATCCTCTGCAGATATGGTTTGCAGCTGCAATTTGTTAAGGAATTCAGCTCCCTTGGAATTATCACACGGGAGTTGCAGGTATAAGTTTTTATAATATTCTGCTAGGATGGAATTAATTTTCCTCGGGTCCTTTTCCAATGAACCATTCCCATCCTTGAGGGAAAGAATACCCGCTGGGCCCCTACTATTCCTGACCAGGTTCGCTAAGAGTCGGCCCGACTTGTTACCAAATCGAAACAAGGAGGCTCTCAACCTGTCCCCTAGGAACGTTTCGAGTCTTTTCTGTTGAAACTTGAACTGTTCTTTAGCCGAGGTCCAAAGTGTTTTGTTTTCTTTGTTTGGAGAGGCCTGGAAAGCGATGTAAGCCTGTCTGAGTTAGGCTGTTGCTTTATCAAAGTTCCCTCTCATTGCCTTTTTTTTTGCGGCCATATAAGACATTATCCTGCCTCTTAGCACAGCTTTTCCGGCATCCCAAAAAAGTGCCGGAGACCCTGAGTGGGCTTGGTTGTCCTGAGCATATTCCCTCCACCACCTTTTTAGCAGGTCTCTAAAGTGATCATCAGCCACTAAGGCTCTCGGGAAGCGCCACAATATGTCTGTACCCTTAGGATGAAGATCTTTTAAACTTAGCACCACTGGGGAATGATCGGATATTATTAGGTCCCCAATCTCTATTGATTCTACCCTACCCATCAGCGAGGAATTTGCCAGGAAATAATCTAAACGTGACCAGGACAGGTGCACATGCGAGAAATGTGTAAATTGCCGCCCTTCCGGTTTGAAGTGCCGCCAGACATCTGTCAGTCCTGTCGAATCACAGAGTGAGCTTAATAGACTCTGCTTAGAACCCCCCACCCCCTGTAATTTGTTGGTGCGTTTTCTATCCTCCGTTTCGTTCGTCACGCAATTAAAGTCTCCCCCTATTAAAACACTGTTGGTGCTCTCCTTCATAATAGATGTCCCAAGTTGATGGAAGAATGTTTTATCCGGCGCGTTTGGGGCATAAATATTGTACAGCACTAGATTCCCGGCCGGCGTTTCTAGTTGTACTCTAAGTAGTCGCCCTTCTGTATCTTTCTCCTGGCTTTCAATCCTATAGGTAGTATTTTTATTAAAGAGTATAACTACCCCTGCTTTCCCCTGCACAGAAGGCGATCCCAACACCTCTCCCACCCATAATTTTTTGAGACGAACTAGATCATTATCCATGAGGTGAGACTCCTGTAACATGACTATATCTGGTTTCAACTTCTTTAGATATCGTAGCAACATCGTTCTCTTATGGGGGGAACGTGACCCCTTTATGTTCCATGTGACTAGACGCATGATTTGTGCTGTTTGGTTTTACCTGAGGCAACATCACCCAAAAGTTTAGCATGGTACCTAACCTTCCCCCCCCCCCAACTCCCCAACCCCCCAGAAAGAAACTAAACAAAGACCACTTTTCCCACCTTTCCTTTCCTTTCCCTGTCTCTATGACTTCTCTTTTTTCGTGCATATTGGTGGAGGCGAAAACAGCTTCCTCCTAAATCTCTTAACGACAAATACTAAAAAGGAACTACCTTCCCTTCCCGTCTCTTTTGCAAAATAACCTTTCTGCCTAACCCTTGTCCCAACACAATGCCCCTGTAATCCTGCAAGAGAACATTTACATATGACAAGATTAGTAACAGCGCTTCTTCCCTCAGCCAGCCCAATTACTGTGCCCTCCGCAGTGTAACTCAACCACCAAAATAATTAAATCAGTCCGTAGACCATTAACTTATACGTAAAACTCATCGTTTTCTCGGTGTCCGGAATAGTCCTTGCTGCTGGCGAGGTTCCTCCTGTTCTTGTGCTGCTTTAGTCTTGCCGGTTTGGCGCCAGGTTCTGCCCTCATTTTCTGGCAGCTTTTCTTCCAGGTGGTCACTGCATCCCGTCTGGTGGGGTTTGTTCGCCAGGAATTCCCCCCGCTTTTCCCCCATGATTGGCAGACAATTGGCGCCCCTGGTCTGGAAAATTTTTTTGAATGGCTGGGAATTGGAGGTTGAAGCGTATTTGCCTCTTGACTAGGGCCGTACAGATGTTGGAGAACGCCTTTCTCTTCTTTGAGACTTCAATAGAATAGTCTGCAAATATTAGAAGTTTGTCTCCCTTATAGAGCAGTGGCGACCTTTGAGATCGGTATGCTTGTAGAAGTTGGGCCTTTTCTGCATAGTCCAGATACTTCACTATAACAGGACGGGGCCGTTGTCTCGGTCCCTCTTTGAGTGGTGGTTTTGGTGGACCAATCCTATGCGCTCTCTCTACTTTTAGAGGTCCCTCTAAACCCAGTGCTTGCGGGATATGTCTTGCGCAGATCTCATGCAGGTTCTTCTGCTGGATTGATTCACTTAGGCCTATCACTCTTAAATTGTTTCTGCGGGACCTATTTTCTAGGTCGTCGACCTTATCTTGCAGGTATTCTGTTCTTTTGAGCAACTTCTCTACAGTGCTCCTAGCCCCCATGATATCATCTTCAACTCCCTCCACCCATTCCTCCAGCTCCACAATGCGGCCAGAATGATTTCTCAGTTCAATTTGTAGAGATGAGACAGCCGAAGTAACTGCTGCCTTAACTGAGGCCGAGATGGTGGCCTCAAAGGAGGCTAGGATGTCAGGGGCAAGCAGCTTGGCCACCGCAACAGCCATGGTTTTGCAGGAGACATGTGTTGCCATGTCAGTGTTCTGTAGTGCTGCTGGGGCTGCCTGCGTGCTTGTAGGAGCTTGCTGCAGTACTGGTGTGCTGGCTAGTACCTCAGGGTCCTGACTCTCACCGTCAGAGTATGTCTCCCCCTCCTCTGGTTCAGCCGCTGCCGCCGCTTGCTGTCCGCGTCCACTCCTTGTGGAGCGCGGAGGATCCGGCGCCATCTTATGTGACAGAGTCGGCGTTCCGGGTGTTTATTTGCGCATGGGCTCCCCGCTGTGCGATGCGCTCTGGTGCCGGAGCGTAACTTGGTGCTTTGGCACTGAAAAGTGCCGCTGTAGGTGCCGGTATGAGGCGGGGAAGCCTCGGTATAGACGGAGCGGGGCCGGAGCTCTCAGTGACTGCTGCCGGCCATGCACGTGCCGGAACCGGGAGTCTCCTGGCCATTTTCAGAATCTTCTGAAGATCGGTGGAAGACTTCAGGAACCTTTTCACAACCAGATTGAACACATGCGCCATGCAGGGCACATGATCCATCCCTCCTCGGTGCAGCGCGGACACCATGTTTCTCCCATTGTCCGTCACCATGGTTCCGATTTGCAGTTGGCGCGGAGAAAGCCACACATCGATTTCTTGCTGCATGACGCGGAGCAGTTCCTCCCCTGTGTGACTTCGTTCACCGAGGCAAGCCAGGTGTAGAACTGTGTGACACCGCTGTGCCCTACACATGTGGTATGATAGAGCATTACTTGTGGAGGCTGAGATGGTGGTGGTGGAGGAGGAGGAGGAGGCGGACATTGGCGCAGGAGCCGCAGTTTGACAACGTGGAACAGAAAGCGGTGTCTCCTGTCCAAGTTTTTGGTGTGCCTTGGGCAGGAAGCACATTCACCCAGTGGGCCGTAAAGGACATGTACTGGCCCTGACCGTAGTTACAGCTCCAGACGTCCACGCTGCCGTGCACCTTGGAACAAACCGATAAGCTCAAGGACTGGCCCACCTTCTGTTCTACATATTTATGAAGTGCTGGTACTGCCTTTTTGGAAAAGAAATTATGGCTTGGAACTCTCCATCTCGGCTCGGCACAAGCCATTATTTCTCTGAATGGTGCAGAGTCCACCATTTGGAAAGGGAGGGACTGCAGTACCAACAACTTGGACAGGAGCACGGTCAGCTGCTGCACCTTAGGATGGTTGGACGCATACTGTTGTCTCTTTCCAATCGCCTCGCTGAATGACTGCTGGCGCCATGAGTAGCGAGGAGCAGGAGCATCTGGACCGGGAGATTATGTCAAAGAGAAACAGCTGAGAATAAAAAGAAATAGGCAGCTCACCTGCAAATAGACAGTCTGATAGACCTGTGGCAATGTCGTGCCTCAATCTGCGTTCATGACACGCTATAAGTATGCAGCTCAATGAAGAGAATGGATTGGCACCAGCAAAGGTGTAGAGTAAAATCCAAAGAAATTTATTCGGTTTCCATGATAAAACAGCCACAAACGAGCCACATAGATAGACAACATGTGCAAACGAAGACAACAGTCAGAGGGGTGACCAGCTGACGCATTTTGGGCTTGGCGTAGCCCTTAGTCTTAGCTGCGGAGTAGAAATGCTAATGCCCTCTTATAATGTGCAAAACAATCACAATACACATAATGATATTTCACAATTAACACCTGTGTGAACGTACTCACGAACCATGCGCTTCCCCAGGGCAACACAGCGCGGTCCGCCACACCGGAAGTCGGAAATGACCAGGGAGAATGATGCGTTCCAAACAACAGAAATGACGCCACAGAGTATGCCGGTAAGTGGATTACGCGTTGCCATGGCGAAGCGCTCGATAAACAAAGAAAAAGAATATGACTACAGGCACATATTAACCTGCGGCAGAAATAAATTAAAGAGAAACAACCCCCTTCTGCAGAGGTGGTGGAGCCTTGACTGGCTGCAATGGCATGCGTGCCACTGGGCGCTGCTGTTGCTGCGGCGGCAGGATGGACCACCACATCTGAGCCACGTTTCTCCCAGGCCACTGGATGGTGACGCTGCATGTGTTGACGGAGGGCCGTGGTGCCAACGTTAGCTCCCTGGCCACGCTTCACTTTCTGCCCTCAGGTTCTCCATAGCCCCATATTCGGCTCCTCCAGTGTCTTAGCAAAGAACTGCCACACCACCGAGTATCAGATTTTACCGCCAACGCTGCGCACTGAGTGACTACTGCCGACGCTGCCTCGCTGAGCCCCTGTGCCGCTACTTTCTTGGACCTGCGTAGCGGGTTTTTTACCCCCGTGGCCGCTTGGCTCCCGACCTCACACTGCTGCTACCCTACTGACTCACGGCCACCCAACTCACTTGCTGGCTGCACCACTGTCTGACGCACAAGCTGATGCCCTCTTCTCCTGACGATGATGAAGCCCTTGCCTCACCCGGCTCCCAAGTGCGGTCGGCTACATCATCATCTATTTGTGTTTCATCGTCACTGCTGTCCTCATCACCGGTCTTTGTATGCAGAGGCTGACCCCTCCCAACATGACCTCCAATGCCACTCTCAACATCTATACTTTTCCGCCTACTGCAAGAAGCAGGGGATATTGGCCCCATTTCTTCGCTGCCAAGTAGCTGCTGACTGCCCTCCTCAAATTGTTCATCCTCGCTATATAGTGGCGCTGAGCCCAGACCACATAGTAGATCTCTGGCTGAGGGAACCGGATGGAACAGAGGTGGGTTGAGGACGGGTGAGGGCCGCTGACCCGCTCCCGGGCCATGCCAACTAAGGGTTGTGTCTGAGGTTCCCACCGACTCTTGGCTGGGGTTGTCAGATGTCATCTGGGAGGAAGTGGATGACCTAGTCAACCAATCAAGAACCCTTGGGTTGCTAGTCAGCACACGGCCGCTAGATGACAGCGGCAGTTGTGGCCTCACTGAGTGACCCCTGCTGCGACGTCCCCTTGCTGTGCTGTGACCTGGGCCTGGAATGTTTGTGCCTCTGCCACTCACAGGTGAAGAGCCTGCCTCCTCTCTGTCTGACATACTGTTTGTTCTAAAATGTACAGACACTGTTTGATGAAGATATCTGTATATGATACACACCCTGTATTTGACTCCAAATGAACCCACTAAGAAGCTTGGGAAACCCTTGGATATAAATTGCGCTCCACAAATGGGCAGGAAAAATTGACTTGTATGTGCCGTTTAAAAGCTCTGTGTATTTTAAAAGCACAAACAGGCTTAATTAACCTTCGGATATGAATTATGCTACAGAATTTCTTCTGTGGTGGTGAAAAACAAAGTTTCTTTTACTGAGTACAACTGCAGAACAACGCTTAATTAACCCCTGGATGTAAATTGCGCAAAAGAATTGAGCAACCACAAACTACGAGCTTTGTAGCGTGTTACAATGGCGTGTTTTTTACGCTACACAACAAGAGAAAAAATTGTAATTAACCTTCGCTTGTGAATTAGGCTACAGGAAAAATTTATTTTTTGGCGGTGAAAGATGGTTTATTTTAGTCACCACAGCAGAAAAACAACGCTTAATTAACCCCTGGATGTAAATTGCGCCAAACAATTGAGCAACCACAAACTACGAGCTTTGTAGCGTGTTACAATGTGGTTTTTTTACGCTACACAACAAGAGAAAAAATTGTAATTAACCTTCGCTTGTGAATTAGGCTACAGGAAAAATTTAATTTTTGGCGGTGAAAGACGGTTTATTTTAGTCACCACAGCAGAAAAACAACGCTTAATTAACCCCTGGATGTAAATTGCGCCAAACAATTGAGCAACCACAAACTACGAGCTTTGTAGTGTGTTACAATGGCGTGTTTTTTACGCTACACAACAAGAGAAAAAATTGTAATTAACCTTCGCTTGTGAATTAGGCTACAGGAAAAATGTATTTTTTGGCGGTGAAAGACGGTTTATTTTAGTCACCACAGCAGAAAAACAACGCTTAATTAACCCCTGGATGTAAATTGCGCCAAACAATTGAGCAACCACAAACTACGAGCTTTGTAGTCTCTCATATACAAATGAACGCTGCTCACCATAATGTGGAATTCTTTGCATCTGCTTCTTTGCCTGGCTGAAATTCACAGCAGTGATCCGCACGGTTCACCGGTTCCCAGTATCCTGCTAGACAAATACTTCAGCAAAAAGAAGATTAGAACCAGCGATTCTTCTGTGTTTAAAAATTTATGCCTTTATTTCCATCCGTGGATGTAGGGGGTACAGGGGCTCGACCAACGCGTTTCGGGCATTCACATATTGCCCTTGTTCACGGTAATGCTTACATTTTCTGTTTCGTCTTAAATAGCTAAAAGGGGCGGTACTTACATTACGACGTCATTTCCCATTCAAATAAAAATAACAGAGCTAAAAGCTACACTGTGGTATTACATTGAAATAATTACATTTATTATATACAATGTGATGATGTTATAAAAGAGAATATGAATCAGAATACATTAGTAAATATAAGCTAAATCGTTCCTATAGTTCACTCCCGAAGGGAACCGTGTTTCTAATTCATATATCCAGGCAGCTTCGCGCAGATGCACATTGTGCTGCCAGTCACTTCCATTTACGGGGCATTCTACCTTTTCTATTCCATACCAACGAAAATCTGTAAATGAATTTTCATGGCATTCTACGAAATGTTTGGTGACCCCTGAGTAAGTGCTTTTCCCTTTCTTTATATTGGTTATATGTTCTGCAATGCGTATTTTTCCTTTTCAGATTGTGCTTCCTACATAGAGAATATTACAGGCTATGCATTGTACTACATAAATAAGGTGATTTGTGTCACAATTTATAAAATCTTTTATTTTGTATGTTTTGTTTTTGTTTGGTCCCATAAAACTTTCCTTTTTAATGCTCAGTTTGCATACATTGCATCTTTTTTTGTTGCATGGGAAGAAGCCTTTTAAATTCATCCAAGTTTCTGTTTGTTTCTTATCTGTAAATTTGCTTCTCATCACCTCATCTGCTATGGTTTTGCTCCTTTTAGCTACCATATGGACTCCCTCATCTATAATATTTGCCAGTATGGGATCTTCTCTTAATATATTTAAGTTTTTATAAAATATCTTTTTAATATCATTAAATTCCTGGCTATATTTTGTTGAGAAAACAATTCCTTTCTTTTTTGTCTTTGTGTTTTTTGTTTTTTCCTTCAACAGGTTTTCCTGTGTCTTCCCTTGCATTTTCTTTTTGGCTTCCTGCATTATCTTATTTGTATAACCTCTTTTTTCCAGTCTACTGTCTATGATTTGTATCTGTTTGTTATACTCTGCTTTTTCCGTGCATGCTCTCCGTGCTCTACTGTATTCCCCCAGTGGTATTGCATACTTTGTGTGTATTGGGTGACAACTGTCTGCGCGTAATATAGTGTTACCACTGGTGGGTTTTCGGTATAATGTGGTCATGATTTTAGTGTCTTTTACTATCAATTCCACATCTAAGAAGGAAATCCTTTCCTCCTGTACTGTGTGGGTAAACCTTAAGTTGGCAGTATTGTGATTGACATAAGAAATAAAGTCCGGTATGGACGCCACATCGCGACCCCATACTATGAGGAGGTCGTCGATGTAGCGCCCATACCAGACCACACAATCCAAAAAGGGATTTGCAACATTGTAGATGGTATAGTGCTTGTAATTAATTGTAATTAACCTTCGCTTGTGAATTAGGCTACAGGAAAAATGTATTTTTTGGCGTTGAAAGACGGTTTATTTTAGTCACCACAGCAGAAAAACAATGCTTAATTAACCCCTGGATGTAAATTGCGCCAAACAATTGAGCATCCACAAACTACGAACTTTGTAGCGTGTTACAATGGCGTGTTTTTTACGCTACACAACAAGAGAAAAAATGTAATTAACCTTCGCTTGTGAATTAGGCTACAGGAAAAAATTGTTTTTTGGCGGTGAAAGACGGTTTATTTTTGTCACCACAGCAGCAAAACAACGCTTAATTAATCCCTGGATGTAAATTGCGCCAAACAATTGAGCAACCACAAACTACGAGCTTTGTAGCGTGTTACAATGGCGTGTTTTTTACGCTACACAAGAGAAAAATTGTAATTAACCTTCGCTTGTGAATTAGGCTACAGGAAAAATGTATTTTTTGGCGGTGAAAGACGGTTTATTTTAGTCACCACAGCAGAAAAACAACACTTAATTAACCCCTGGATGTAAATTGCGCAAAAGAATTGAGCAGCCAAAAATGAAGTGGTATTTGTATTGTAAAAACGCTGTTTCTTTAAATGAATACAACAGGAACAGGCTTAGATCCCCCTTGGATATTCAATGTGCTGTGAACAGATAGCATTAAAATGTACACTCACCGGCCACTTTATTAGGTACAACCTGTCCAACTGCTCGTTAACACTTAATTTCTAATCAGCCAATCACATGGCGGCAACTCAGTGCATTTAGGCATGTAGACATGGTCAAGACAATCTCCTGCAGTTCAAACCGAGCATCAGTATGGGGAAGAAAGGTGATTTGAGTGCCTTTGAACGTGGCATGGTTGTTGGTGCCAGAAGGGCTGGTCTGAGTATTTCAGAAACTGCTGATCTCCTGGGATTTTCACGCACAACCATCTCTAGGGTTTACAGAGAATGGTCCGAAAAAGAAAAAAACATCCAGTGAGCGGCAGTCCTGTGGGCGGAAATGCCTTGTTGATGCCAGAGGTCAAAGGAGAATGGGCAGACTGGTTCGAGCTGATAGAAAGGCAACAGTGACTCAAATAGCCACCCGATACACCAACGGGCGGCACAAGAGCATCCCTGAACGCACAGTACGGCGAACTTTGAGGCAGATTGGTACAGCAGCAGAAGACCACACGGGGTTTGCCACTCCTTTCAGCTAAGAACAGGAAACTGAGGCTCCAATTTTCCCAAGCTCATCGAAATTGGACAGTAGAAGATTGGAAAAACGTTGCCTGGTCTGATGAGTCTCGATTTCTGCTGCGACATTCGGATGGTAGGGTCAGAATTTGGCGTCAACAACATGAAAGCATGGATCCATCCTGCCTTGTATCAACGGTTCAGGCTGGTGGTGGTGGTGTCATGGTGTGGGGAATATTTTCTTGGCACTCTTTGGGCCCCTTGGTACCAATTGAGCATCGTTGCAACACCTTGTGGAATCTATGCCACGAAGAATTGAGGCAGTTCTGAAGGCAAAAGGGGGTCCAACCCATTACTAGCATGGTGTACCTAATAAAGTGGCCGGTGAGTGTATATGCAGCTGCACTGGTCACACACTGGACTTCAGATCCAATACCCCACAAAATCAGAAATAGAACGTTAAGAGAAGCAGTCTCTGAGACAAGCTGAGACACCCCCCAAAAATCGCTGTATAAAAATAATTTCTTAAGTAAGAGCTATTACAAGCAGCCGCGGCAGCACCTTCCCTCGTCAGTACAGTGAGAGGAGTGTGAGCTCCCATCGCCGCGCCCGGACTTATATAGTGCGGTGACGTCACAGAATCCCACCGGTCTCTGATTGGCTTCATCTCTGCACATGTCATGCAGGCTATGCCCTTCTTCCTCACAGAGTGCTTTGCCCCATGTAACGCCATGTACTCGCAGCCATTTTATCAATCAAAAGCACACTTCGTTCACCCGAAGTCCCCCAATCTTCGACTTCATTCAGAACCAAAGTTTTCCTGAAATTCTAAACAAATTCCACTTTGTTAGAATCAATTCGCACATCTCTAGTTATAATTATGTGACTCAACTGTATAGGACATCCACCATCCAGGAAAACTGAATGGTGCCCCATCCCCCTTAGAAGGCACCCATAGGCTGAATTTGATGGACGTCTGTTTTTTTCGGCCATACAAACTGTGTAATGGTGTACTCTGAATGAATACCTCCCAACCATCCTGATTTTGGTGGGACATTCCCAATTTGGGAACAATGTCCCGATGTCCCAGGATGACTGGCAGAATTCCCGACTTTCAGGTATGTTCTGGGAATCCTCTATTCATTCTTCTGTTTGTGCGTCCATGGACGCGGACTTGCCAGCTCTCATAGATTCCCGCCATGAGAGCTGGCAAGTGTAGAAGAGCAGTGGTGGCAAGGAAGCATCATAAGACTAGCTGCCGCACAGCAGTGGGAGATAACTGACCTCCGTTACCCCTTCCCTGTCTTCCCACCCGACCCCTCCACCTCCACGAAACATCCAACTTTCTTGGATGCTGGATAGATTAAATAGTCTATCCCCTTAGCTTTTCTGAGTGCTTGCTGTGGGGGACGTCACCCAGCTTTCCTGGGCACAGAATAACCAATCCAGCATCCGGAAACACTGAATGATGCCCCATCCGCTAAAGCAGGTCGGCAAGATTTTCTGTTTGCCTGCTGTGGGAGATGTCACTAAGCTTTACCAGGTGCTGGATAGGCTATCCAACATCCAGGAAAGCTGAGTGGTGCCTCATCCCCCTTAGAAGGCACCCAGATTTTCTGTGTGCCTGCTGCGGTGGATGTCACCCAGCTTTCCTGGGCATTGAATAGGCTACGGGGGTGATGCCTCATCTGTAGTTTTTTTTTTTCTTATACAGGTTTCCCTTTTGAACTGTGACAAATTTGATGGACCATGTCAGACCATCATTGCATCGATTTTTTAATAATGGTCAAAAAGCACTGGTTTCAAGGAGTGTTTATTTAAATAGTTATTTTGTGTTTCGGTGTTTAAAAAAAAAATCATTGTTATTAATAAAGTTGTCTGACAGATGCCCCTCCTTTCCTATCACTAGGGCTTGGTGTCAGCCAGATGTGTTTTTCTCCACTGCAAGGCTGACACTAACCACATGTCACTATTACCCCAGAAGGCGAACCAATATCCATGGATGTTCCCATTCTCATAGTATCAGGCTGCAGCTGTCGGTTTTACCTTGGCTGGTTATTAAAATGGGGAACCCCGTGTCATTTTTTAAAAAATAATTTGTTGTTTTTAGATTTTTAATAAAGGATAAATAACAAAACAATATGGGGTCCCCCTTTTTTAACCAGCCAAGGTAAAACCAACAGTTACAGGCTGATATTATTAAGATGGTAAGGTCCATTAATATTACTCCTTTCCCACCCTAAAAATACCAGCCTGCAGCTATGTACCATCACATTAGATGATCCCCCTTCTGATGGTAATGTGGCTCTTCCCAATATCCCTGGTGTGTTGGGTACTGGGACTCCACCAATCACCCAATGGGGAGTTTGTACAAAGGTGGGTACAGTTAGGGAAGTGCTGGTAAAGTGAGGAATCTAAGATGTTTGTGTGGTTAGTTCTGCAGGGATGAGGCATGGCCAGGAGAAGTTGTGATGGCAATCTGGAACAAGTGGAGAAAGGGAAAGAGAGTGACTCCCATCAGAGAAGATGTCACTTGTGAATCACTAAATGTAGCTGTACTGTAATCACTTATATGTCTGCAGAGCGCCTATGTACAACTGGTATCTATTGGTATCTATATTGGTAGTAGTGTAATGGTTTAAATTCAGGAATAGTATGGTGGTATTATTTAGTCACTCTTTTGTAGTGATATCTGGTCATGATGTGGTAATATGTGGTCATGATGTTGCGGTATTATTTGGTCAATATGTGGTGTTTGATATCTGGTGATGATGTGGCAGTATTATTTGATCTTTGCATTGCATACAGTTACATCAGTCTTGGTTTTGTCAGTAACAGTATGGTGATATTTGCTCCCTGTATAGTGATGTTATGTGGTCATTGTATGACCATTATATAGAGGTATCATCCATAGAACATTATAGCTATTTCAATACATTACCTTATATAAATAAATATTTATACACTCCAGTAATGCCGCTGTTCATTGGCACTGGTCTGCTGGAGGAGGCGGGGCATGATTATGTGAAGGCATGGTTAGAAGCATGTTCTAGTGGGATGTCATTTGGGTGTGGTTATACATTTTGATTAAAATGTGCACTAAGAACATCATGTTTATAAGTACAGTAAATATAGAATTTCTTCTGTGTCTAAGTGCGTGTTTGAGCTGCAGTACTGGACATGGTCTATGGACAAGAGAGGTGCTGTTTCTGAAAAACAACAGCCATGTTTTTCTAGTTTCAAACAACTCCTTAAAATTATAAATCAAAATCCATATACTTGTTCGTATGGAATAAATGTGTTTATAGTTTCATCCCCTGTGGATCTATCCTACTTTCATTCCTCTCCTGCAGCCATGCTTCTTTAGATTAAGTTTGGTTGAATGAATATTGTAACGATATTGTAAATTTAGACTGTTAGAAATGCTCAGTTATTTAGTCATATCCATACAAACCATTAATGCTTCTACTTTTGGATTTATTATGAGGGTCTAAGCCGGGGTGCAGAATCTGCAGTCCTTGATGCCATTCTGTGTCACCTCCAACCATTGGGATATAGACATATTTGGCACAGTAATGGTTGCCACTGGCTGGCTATTGTGTGCAGGACGGTGTGAGGCAGTGTTTGTTATAGGATCCATTGTGTGTCTGGCATTGTCAACTGTGCAGCTAGCACTTTTATAATGGAGTGCGGATTAGATGGTAAATGTATTGCAGAACACAGTATGGCATGCACTGTTATGGAAGGCACTTCAGTATTGTATAAGTTCTATTATAACCAATTCCTGACTGGGTCATTTACTCCCCTTCCTGACCAGGCACATTTTTCTTTCCTGTAGAACACGTGGGTTTGAATGCTGTAACGCTTTCTTGCACTTGGATCTGCTACTAGTTTTTTTTCACCTATTTTTCATGATATGTTAGGCTTTATTTTTCTGTAATTTTTACATTAGTTATTGTTTTTTCTTCTTAAATTAACGTTATGAGTGTTACGGCTGCACCCGCGACCGCAGGCACACTCGCAGCCTTGCTGCGGCTCCTGCGGCGGGCAATGCCGCAGCTCCGTCCCCGCAGTCCGCAACACGCTTCCCAGGCAGGCACTTACCTCACCGCGCTCCTGTTTCTGGCCGGGCGCGCGAACCTGTGGCTGGCCAGGCACGCGTTCGCCCCCTAGCGCGCGCGCATGGTACTGCAGCCAAATTTAAAGGGACAGCGCGCCGATGATTGGTTTCATCGGGCGCTGATCCTATTTACAGTCATATGAAAAAGTTTGGGCACCCCTATTAATTGTAATCATTTTTAGTTATAAATATTTTGGTGTTTGCAACAGCCATAACAATATGATATATCTAATAACTGATGGACACAGTAATATTTCCGGATTGAAATGAGGTTTATTGTACTAACACAAAATGTGCAATATTAGTTATTAGATATATCAAATTGAAATGGCTGTTGCAAATACCCAAATATTTGGAACTAAAAATGATTTAGATTAATAGGGGTGCCCAAACTTTTTCATATGACTGTAAGTACTGCCCCTTCCCATTAACCTTGTTGAATCGATAGTGCCATGTGCCTTGAGAGGAAGCGTTCCATTGTGTCTTGTATTGTTTCCGTGTACCATACCTTTTGCCTCCGTCCCTCGACCACGAACCTTGCCGCCTGCCCTGACCTTTCTGCCTGTCCCCGATTTTGTACCACGCCACACCTCGGCAGCCACCGCTAGCAAGTCACGTCAGGGGTAGCGACCTGGTGGCAAATCGCCGCAGCAAGTCCATCTCGCTTTGCGGTGGGCTCTGGTGAAAACCGGACCTACTTAGATTCCGCTCCCTGGCGTGGCTATTACCATCGCTTGCGGTGGTCCAGAGAATTCACTTCCACTGACCGTTACAGTTCGACTCAGCCATGGATCCCGCCAAGGTGCCTCTACCGACCGTATCGGACCTCATCACCATCGTGGCCCAGCAATCCAAACAGATTGCACAGCAAGTGCAACTGCTGAACCAACTGACTACTATGATGCAGAAGCTACTGGTCACTCAGCAGCAGCAGTCGGCTGCCGTGGCTCCACAAGCAGCAGCCACTCCGGGGATATCCGCCGGTCCTAAACTCCGGTTGTCCATGCCGAAGAAGTTTGACGGGGACCCAATGGCCTGCATGGGGTTCATCACCCAGTGTGCCCTCCACGTGGAACTTATGGCTGGCCAGTTCCCATCCGAAAGATCCAAGGTGGCCTTCGTGGTCAGTCTCCTCTCCGGGAAAGCCCTGGCTTGGGTGACTCCACTCTGGGACCAAGACGATCCTATCACCGCCGATATGGTGACATTCCTGCAGGAGTTCCGCAGAGTCTTCGAGGAGCCTGCCCGCGCCTCGTCTGCTGAAACCGCCTTGTTAAACCTACAGCAAGGGAACTCTTCTGTTGACGACTACGCCGTGCAATTTTGCACCTTAGCTTATGAATTGGCTTGGAACGAAGCAGCGTTGTGCGCCACGTTCAAGAAGGGCCTCTCCAGCCAGATTAAGGATGCCCTTGCCACCCGGGACCCTCCGACATCGTTGAGTGAGCTCATCCACCTGGCGACCCGAAATGACATCCGTTTCTCGGAGAGACGGGAGGAGCTCTGCCAAGAGCGTGAACGGGCTCATACACGTCGCCTACCCCATCTTGCCCCAGTGTTTCTGCTTCCCCCCCTGCCTCCTACCCAGCCAGCCATGGAAGAGGCCATGCAAGTGGACAGTACCCGCCTGACTCCGCAAGAGCTTGCCCAACGACGTGAGGTGAAGTTGTGCCTCTACTGCAGCAGCCCCAAACACTTCCGTAGGGGTTGTCCACTTCTTCCACAACATCCGGGAAACACACGCACCTAGGGTTCGTGGGAGAGGCGTCCCTAGGTGTGAGCAATCACTCTACACGGCTCACGCTGCCAGCTCTGGTCACATCCAATTCCGGAATCTTGTTCCGAGTTTCGGTCTTCCTGGATTCCGGGTCGGCTGGGAGCTTTATGGATGCTTCATTTGTGAACAAGTATCGTCTCCCGGTGGTCCGCCTAGACCAACCCTTGGTCATCTCCTCCATCAGTGGTGAGCTATTAAGTGACTGCATCCACTGCCAGACTGGACCAGTGGTTCTTCAAGTAGGAGCCCTGCACAGGGAAAGGATCACGTTCTTCGTGTTTCCCCGTTCTTCCACGGCTGTTCTACTGGGGTTTCCTTGGCTACAGCGTCACGCCCCTACGCTCGACTGGAAGACGGGTGAAGTTTTGCGTTGGGGTCCGGACTGCCAGTCTCGTTGTCTATTGGCACCCCGCCGGGTGCGCCCCAGTCCTCCGCAGTCCTCTCTCAAGCCACTACCTGGCCTACTGCAACCTTATCAGGACTTCCAAGACGTTTTCTCTGATAAGCACTTCCTCCTCCTCGCCCTTATGACTGCCCCATAGATCTGCTACCCGGGACTAGTCCTCCCTGGGGTAGGGTCTACCCGCTCTCCGTACCTGAAACTCAGGCGATGGCCTATGTTGAGGAAAATTTACGAAAAGGGTTCATCCGCAAATCGACTTCTCCGGCTGGTGCTGGATTTTTCTTTGTGGAGAAGAAAGATAGATCCCTGAGACCCTGCATTGACTACAGTGGTCTAAATATGATCACCATCAAGAACTGGTACCCTTTGCCATTGATCACGGAACTCTGTAATCGTCTCCTGGGAGCCAAGGTCTTTTCCAAGTTGGACTTGCGGAGGGGATATAATCACATCAGGATCCAGGAAGGTGACGAGTGGAAGACGGCCTTCAATACTCGTGATGGGCACTTCGAGTATCTTGTGATGCCCTTTGGCTTATGCAACGCTCCTGCCGTCTTCCATGAATTTGTCAATGACATTTTCAGAGACCTCCTGTATGTCTGCATAGTGGTCTACTTTGATGACATCCTGGTATTTTCTCCTGATCTGGGATCCCATCAGTCGCATGTGCGCCAGGTCCTGAAATGCCTACACGAGAACCATCTCTACGTTAAACTGGAAAAGTGCCTATTCCACCAGACCAGCCTTCCCTTCCTCGGATACATAATCTCTGATAAGGGTCTGTGGATGGACCCCACCAAATTCTCTGCCGTCCTACAGTGGCCCCGACCTGTTGGCCTTCTGGCCATACAACGCTTCTTGGGCTTCGCCAATTATTATCAGCAGTTTGGTAGCACGTTGGTAGCACCAATTGTGGCTCTCACTTAAAAACATGCCAACCCGAAACTGTGGCCTCCGGCCTCCAAAGAAGCCTTTTCCAAGTTGAAGGCAGCATTTGCCTCCGCACCTGTGTTATCCCAGCCAGATACCGAGAAACCCTTCTTTTTAGAAGTCGACGCCTCTTCCATAGGGGCTGGAGCGCTCCTCACCCTAAAGGGGCCCAAGGGCAAGACTCGGACATGTGGGTTCTTTTCCAGGACCTTCTCACCGGCAGAGAGAAACTATACCATCAGGGATCGGGAACTTTTAGCCATTAAGCTTGCTCTGGAGGAATGCCGCCACCTCCTGGAGGGTGCTCATTTTCCCATGAATATCTTCACAGACCACAAAAATCTCCTCTATCTCCAGTCAGTGCAATGCCTAAACCCTCGTCAAGCTAGGTGGTCTCTGTTCTTCACCCGGTTTAACTACATTATCCATTTCCGACCGGCAGAAAAGAACGTCAAGGCCGATGCCCTTTCTCGTGCCTCCGATGTTAGTGGGGAAGAAGAGGATGCTCCACAGCATATCATACCTCTGGAAGTCTCATATCTGTGGCTCCCACAATCCTCCAAGGGGTACCCCCGGGTAAGACTTATGTACACCCCGCGCTCCGGTTGAGGGTCCTGAAATGGGGTAATTGTTCCCGCATAGCTGGACACCCTGGGGTACAGAGGTCTTGTTCCTTGATTTTCCGGTTCTACTGGTCTCACCAACGATGTGAAGGAGTTCGTGGAGGCCTGTACTACCTGTACCTCGCCTCAAACCTGCGGGACTACTCCAACCTCTGCCTGTGCCTAGCAGTCCTTGGAGCCATATTGCCATGGACTTCATAACTGACTTACCGCCCTCCGAGGGAAATATGGTTATCTGGGTGGTCACTGACTGTTTTTCCAAAATGGCACATTTTGTTCCCTTGCCTGGCCTTCCTTCTGCTCCTCGGCTCGCCAATCTTTTTTTCAAACATATCTTCCGTCTGCATGGACTTCTCTTACATATAGTTTCGGATCGGGAGGTTCAGTTCGTCTTGAGATTTTGGCGAGGCCTTTGTTTGCTTCTACAAGTGGAACTGGACTTCTCTTCCGTGTACCACCCACAATCCAATGGGCAAGTGGAGAGGGTGAATTAAGTCTTGGATACATATCTCCGCCAATTCACATCTGCCAAACAAGATGATTGGCCCAGTCTGTTACCTTGGGAGGAATTTTCGTATAATTCCCTGGACTCTGATTCCGCTGGGGCATCCCGCTTCTTTATTGTCTTCGGTCGGCATCCCTGCCCACCCCTTCCACTGCCCTCTGCCTCCTCCGATGTCCCTGCTGTGGATAATCTCGTCCGCAACCAATCGGCCGGCTGGAGGTAGACGCGCCAGTCTCAGCTTCAGGCCTCTGCCCGTATGACCACCCACGCGCCCAAGAAGAGAAGACCCCCTCCTTCCTTTGTTCCGGGAGATAGGGTATGGCTGTCTGCCAGATATATCCGTTTTAAAATCCCTAGCTACAAGCTGGGTCCCTGTTTTTTAGGTCCCTTTGAAGTCCTGAGGCGCATCAATCCTGTGGCCTACAAACTCCGGCTCTCTCCAACTATGCGCATCCCAAACTCCTTCCACGTCTCCCTGCTGAAGCCGGTCATCTTTAACCGGTTTTCTCGGTCGGTGGTTCCCCAGTCTCCCATAGCTGACTCCACCAATATTTTTACCGTCAAGGAAATTTTGGCCATGAAGAAGGTCAGGGGGAAACGATTTTCCTTGGTCGATTGGAAGGGGTTTGGGCCTGAGGAGAGGTCTTGGGAGCCGGAGGAGAACATCCTGGACCGGGGTCTTTTGACTAGATTTCTACGGGCCGAGAGGAGGGGAGGCCAAAGGGGGAGGTACTGTTAAGGGTGCACCCGCGGCCCTTGTGTCTGGCCGCGGGCACACCCGCACCCCTGCTGCGGCTCCTGCGGCGGCAATGGCACAGCTCCGTCCCTGCAGCCCGCAACATGCTTCCCTAGCTGGCACCTACCTCACCGCGCTCTTGTTTCTGGCCGGACGACTTCTGTGACCAGGCGTGCGTTCACCCCCTAGGGTGCGCGCACGGTACTGCTGCCAAATTTAAAGGGACAGTACGCCGATGATTGGTTTCATCGGGCGTTGATTCTATTTAAGTCCTGCCCCTTCCCAGTAATCTTGCCAAATCGATAGTGCCCTGTGCCTTGAGAGGAAGCGTTCCATTGTGTCTTGTATTGTTTCCGTGTACCGTACCTTTTGCCTCCGTCCCTCGACCACGAACCTTGCCGCCTGCTCTGACCTTTCTGCCTGTCCCCGACTATGAGCCTGCCTTACAATAGCCACCGCTAGCAAGTCACATCAGCGGTAGCGACCTGGTAGCAATCCACCGCAGCAGGCTTTGGTGAAAACCGGACCTACTTAGATTCTGCTCCCTTGCGTGGCTATTACCATCGCTTGTGGTGGTCCAGAGGATCCACTACAAATGACCGTTACAATAAGGGAAATCAGTAAAAGTCTGTTTTTTTTTACTTTTTTAATTTATTTTTTAAAAAGCAAAAGTGGTGCTAAAATATGTTATTCAATTTTGTCACTTTTCTATCACATATGCTTACATATAGGTGATATAAAATTTTAGGGTTGTTGGGTTTGTGGCTAAAAGTTGTGGTTTTAATAAAATTTTATTTTGAGTTTTTTTTTAACTATTTTATTTTGCTTATCGTTCCCACTATAAGGTCAGAAAAAGACTTTGGGGGGGGGGGGGCATCTTTATATCATTAATCCAAAAAGAGTTCTACTCAAAGCTTAAATTTTACTATATCTCCTAAGAAGAAAATTTTAGATACAAATGCTGATAGGGACCAATCATGAACCAAATAATACATACATAAGAGATGGCCAGATAGATGTATACTCTCCCTAGTAGCCACTGACCCTAAAGAACCCTTAACGGGGTAAACACCCCCAAAAGGGCAAATCTGTGGTGTTAGTTAGCCCTACTTAATTAATAGAACAATCAAGAGTACCAAAAACTTAGAAAATGGCCCAAACCACAAAACACGCACATATCCTCATCTCCTGCATGACTACCTTAAGTTTACAAAGGTCCCCCAAAAGCATTTCATCCCACTGCTAAGGAATCATCATTAAGATGATGAGGATATGTGCGTGTTTTGTGGTTTGGACCATTTACTATGTTTTTGGTACTCTTGATTGTTCTATTAATTAAGTAGGGCTAACACCACAGGGTTGCCCTTGTCGGGGTGGTTACCCTTCTAAGGGTTCTTTAGGGTCAGTGGCTACTGGGGAGAATAGATGTCTATCTGGTCATTCCCTATGTACTGTATAATTGGTCCCTATTAGCATTTGTGTTAAAATTGTCTTCTTATGAGATATATTAAAAGTTACGTTTTTGGGGGGTAAGACTCTTTTTAGATTAATGTTTCTAGCTTTCCTGACCCTGTAGACCAGTGTTGGATTTCATGAGGCATCTTTATATTACTTTTTTTTCTGATTTCCCCTTTAACTGGTTCTGGTATACTAGCTTCAGTTACAGGAAAATCCAGGGGAAATACATACCCTGCAAACTGCTAGTGAT
>JAODAL010056259.1:0-23406 GCA_025379985.1 Phyllomedusa bahiana | reverse complement strand
AATATTTGATGCCCAATCAAGAAGGTCTCAATAGTAACCCCGAGTCTCTTGTATATATTTCGCTTTTCTCTCTCATAATTTTCTACTGTATAGCAATTCCTTTTCGCTTTTATAGTAACCTTCTTTCATCCGAATGAATTGTATTAGATATATAATACGGACCTACGGTGTCGCTCAAGCAGTAGGTATACAAACTGCAATCAAAATAAAGTTTTTAGTTAAGGCTGACAAAATAGGAACCGGAAATGTTCCAAATAAATTATGTCAGTTTTAATTTCAGCAAGAAACAATCAACAAAAGACATAAAATATAAAGCAACCTGAGGAAGCGCCGCATGTGCCCATGTGAAATTTGTAGTTCCTTTGTTATTTCTTTTATACTTTATATTTTATATCTTTTAATTATTGTTACTTGCTGAAATTAAAATGGACATAATATATTTGGAACGTTTCCTGGTTCCTATTTTGTCAGCTTGAGCTAAAAACTTTATCTTTATTGCGGTTTGCATACCTTGCTTGAGTACCACCATAGGTCCGTTTTATATACCTCATCCAATTCATTCAGATGAAAGAAGGTTACTATATACCCAGAGAACCAGCTAAAGTGCGGTGATTTCCCTGAGACATTTACAGAACCAGGCTCCCTTCCTATCTTTTGATGCCATTTACATGAGTTGTACCATCCTGTACAACCACAAAAGGTGAGCTGTTTTCATTACCTTCCCCATTACTGCTGTTTACCCTCACAGTGTTACGTGAGGTGTGACTGTCCTCTGTTTTCTCCTTTACAGCGACTACTATTCAATGACTCTATAAATTCACCTGTAGAGAAAGCTTTTATTAATAATGAAAATGACATGAATCAGCATGCAATATACCAAATAGATGACGTCATCATCATCTGGACGTTGGGACTAGCGGCTATACCACGGTTTATGCAGATTTTCCACACAAAGATGCTTACTATACATTCTATTTTATTACCAATTTTGATCATGAATCAAAAAACATATGATCAGACATGGTTAAATCTTAATGGTTTTTATAGATAATAGGAACAGATGTTCATGCTGCACATTTGTAGCACAAACTAAACAAATAGATAATTTGATAGATGGTACTAAATATATTATAAGAAATTACATCAATTTTGAAACATTTGTTGACTATTGTATATTTTGCAGTTCATGTCATATAAAATATATTGGTTGCACTAGTAGATTAAAAATAGAGTCCATGAGCAGTTCATATGAATGTACATAACACGAATGTCTCCCAACACTTCCAAGATAAACATAATAGAGAAATATCTACGCCACAGGTTTTTGGCATTGTTCAGAAGGGTTCAGAAATCTGTGTGAAAAGATCACAGGAGAACCTGTATAATGCCGTTCCAGCATGGGTTTATGAAGGATCGGTCCTGTCAGACTAATCTCATCAGCTTCTATGAGGAAGTCAGTGCTAGACTGGATCGGGGTGAGGCACTGTATGTCATATATCTAGATTTTTCTAAAGCATTTGATACGGTGCCACATAAAAGGTTGGTAAATAAAATGAGAATGCTTGGACTGGGGGAAAATGTGTGCAAGTGGGTAAGCAACTGGCTCACTGATAGAAAACAAAGGGTAGTAATTAACGGTACATAATCAGACTGTTACTACTGGGGTACCACAAGGGTCAGTATTGGGCCCTATCCTCTAACATTTTCATTAATGATCTTACACAGGGATTACACAGTGGAATATCGATCTTTGCAGACGATACTAAGCTCTGTAAAGTAATCAACACAATAGAGGATAATGTGTTATTATAAAGCGATCTGGATAAGTTGGAGGCCTGGGCAGGGAAATGGCAGATGAGGTTTAATACAGATAAATGCAAGGTTATGCACATGAGGAAGGAAGAAAAATCCATTACATGACTACATGTTAAATGGAAACAGGCTGGGTAAGAGGGACATGGAGAAGGACTTGGGACTCCTGGTGGACAGTAAACTTACCTGTAGCAGCCAGTGTCAGACAGCAGCTGCCAAGGCAAATAGGATCATGGGGTGTATTAAAAGAGGCATAGATGCACATGATGAGAACATTATTCTCCCATTATACAAGTCACTGGTTAGACCACACATGGAGTATTGTGTACAATTTGTGGCACCAGTGCACAGGAAAGACATTATACAGCTTGAACAGGTACAAAGGTGGGCAACAAAAACAATAAAAGGACTTGGTGGACTACAATACCCAGAAAGATTAGCAAGATTAGGGTTATTTAGTTTAGAGAAAAGACGGTTTCGGGGGGGACATAATAAATATGTTGAAATACATCAAAGGTCAATATAGAGATCTCTCCCAAGATTTATTTATACCCAGGGCTGTACCTATAACTAGGGGGCATCCTCTACTTCTTGAGGAACGAAAGTTTCTACATAAACATAGAAAGGGATTCTTTACTGTTAGAGCAGTGAGACTGTGGAACTCTCTCCCAGAGGAAATTGTCATGGTGAATTCACTAACAGAGTTCAAAAAGGGTTTGGATGCATTTCTGGAGCGTAATAATATAACAAGTTATAGTGTCTAGGATTCTGGAGAGGGGTCATTGATCCAGGAATTTTTCCGATTGCCAGATTGGAGTCGGGAAGGAATTTTTCCCTAAAATGAGGACAATTGACTTCTACCTCATTGGGGTTTTTTGCCTTCCTCTGGATCAACACCTTAGCACAACAGGCCGAACTGGATGGACGTCTCGTCTTTTTTCGGCCTTACAAACTATGAAACCCATTTAATGTTGGACACTAGTTTCCCATAAAGATTTAATGAAGTTCCAGGTGTTCAGACATAGCTATGATTAAGGACTAAGCAAGTGTGAACTGTGTGAAGTGTTTTCACATGATGTTTGGGACTTAATTTATTACTATGAAGAATAATAATCCTTCATTTTAAAATAAATACCAGAGATGATGCTGGATTCTGTATTTCATTGAAGTGGATTTTAATTCCATAGTAAGTTGTGACTTTGCGATCACATGGAACTCCAGAGGTTATGGGCCTAGTAATACATAAAAGCTCATTGTTTTCATGAGAAGTTATAATTGTACCATTTAATTTATCATATAGAAGCCAAAGACTAAATTATTTGTTAGGTACAATGGAGAAATTCTGCCATTTTTAGGGATATCATTTAAACAGCATTTAACGTGGTATAAAATGTTATCTTCTCTTTACTCTTTGAGTAGGAACAGTTACAGTGATAACAAATTTATTTATTTTGTATGTTTGACTAGTTATAAAAAATTCAAATATTTGACGAAAGGCTTTGCATCGCTATATTCTTACATCCATTACTTTTTTTATCGACTGAGCTGTAAGAGAGCTCATTTTGTATAGCACGAGCTGTAGGTTATTGCTGTTGTGTTGGGGTTTAAATATACTGCATTTGTTCTTTTGATAACAGACATTTACACATTAACACTTTGCAGTACCTTTCACCTGCTCTACTTTCTGAGGACATTTTACACACCTAATATTATCAAGAACTAACTGCCTCTATATGTTGTAGGGATTTTCAGTGAAATATTGATAAGAAAACCTGATTTTTTTAAGCCTTTAAGTTCCACTTTATAATATGAAAGGTAGAATCTTATGTATTTTTCTTAAACCTGTAAACTGTTTTGTTATATGTATTATATAATGCACATACTATTTGCATATATTCAAAACTACAAACTCACAATAGAACAGCCTACACACCAACCAAAAATATAATTATTTTATAAACCCACATATACATAGTCAAAGCCTGTGTAGGTGCTTACGGTTAGTTTATAAATCCACGCCATTTGCTACCTCCTCATAATTAATATATAATTTTGCTGCAAGCTGCGGGGCCCCACGTAATAGTTATCCAGGTCTGAGTGATGGAAAATACAAAACTCATTTTAAAATACAGGAAAATACAGTCATATTATATCACTATGATACGATATGGCATCGTCATAGAAACATGGTAATAGCCGATCATTGTTTTTAATTAAACAATTTCCTGGGACAAGTGTTTACAATAGTTTCTTTATATGAAATATACTTTTTTCTGCATGCTTGCATAATGTTAAATCATACGTGGCAGTTTAAACCATCCCTCCAGCTCTTCCAAAATGTCCGAATACTGTTTACTATTCCGGATGCTGGGTTTGTTGTTCGCAATAAATTCCCAAAGGATTTTCGTAGTCACAGGTTAGTACTCATCTGCATTGCATAAACTATCTTCAGCGTTCGTGTCACTGGCATCTGTGGTCCGTTGACGCAAAGGCCGCTGCGACCAATAAACTGCTCCTTACTTTTTTCTTGTGGAACACAGTCTTCCTTCATGGACTCTAAATGAATCCTGCCAACGCCCCCGTGGCCAGAACTTTCCAGCACTCTCTGTGGTTAATCGTCACTCTCAGTGATTGACAGATTCTGCTATCCTATCACTTGGCTCTCTTTCCTCCCCTTTTCCCTATTACAGCTACCACTTCCTTCTATCTTTGCCTGCTCATAGTTATTTCCCTTAGATTCGCCGTATTTGCTTCCTTTTCTATGCCTCCTGACCTTTTGAGCTTGGACCCTGGTTTTCCCCTTTCCCCCCTCTGTACTCACGTCCTCTTTACCACTGTACCCTACTGTTATGCGACTTTTGGAGGACTGCTCCCCTGTATACCCTCTTGTCTCTCGCCTCTCTGTAACCATCGTTGCCCGAACTGTTTGCTTGACTTTGGACCGCCTGACTACTCTTTTGTTTGGTGTCTGTTTTGTCCGATCCATGTGTCACACTTATAACAGTGCAGTCTATCAGTCATTCCTGGTGGGGCGGCCTGTTAAGGAGTTCGGGTTCCCCAAAAGGCAGGGACAGGGCTGGGATCATAGACAGGGCCACACTTGTCTGTGTGTGTGTCCCTGACCAGTCCCGACATTATAGCAGAGCAGGCCCTTACTCCAAAACCTTCTCACCTCGGTTGTCAGTAAGAGTACGGACCCTGTCGTCCTCGGACCGTCTGGATGAGTTAACCACGCAAATTCTTCCGAGGGCATGGCGGGCCTTATTGCCCAATCTCACTCCACTGGATGCCAAAGTCTACTGCCGCCTTCCTGATCCAGTCGTCCCGTTAGTAAAATCCATGCCCTCTCCGCGGGTTTTGTGAGTGGGTCAAGTATACAGCACAAACCAAACGCTCGACTTCCTGACTGTTTTTTCGATGGAAACCCAGATAAAGTTTCGTGACCTTCAGGGAATCCTGTGCGCTCCTATTTTTTTCGGTTCGCAACCCAATTTTTCCTGCATAAGCTGAGAAAGTTGCCATGGCGTGTCCCTCCATTCCTGGGTCCACCATCAGGATTGGTCATTGAGCATGCCATCCTTGAGGCCCCCTGAGTGGAGAACGTTGGACAACATTTTTTCTTACATTGGGACCATATTTTTGATGACCCTAAACCGGGCAGCGTTGGCGGAAACTCATCTCATTATCCATCCCACAGTTCCTCGCACTGCTGAGGAGTACATGCTCTGAATTCCGCCAATGGTAGCTTCGGCAAATATTGTGTGGACCCTGTATCCACGCTCCGAAAACCTCTCATCATTACAGGATGCTTATTCAGAAGCGTGAAGGGATGCATGGTCCGGTTCATCCAACTGCAGAGACCTTAGGGGATTTTATGACCTTAGGCTGTATCGTATCGACAGAAGGTTGAGAGAAAGACGCAAGGAAAAGAAGGGGGGTTTTCTGGAGAGTTTAGATCGAAGTCCCCTGTTAATTCATTTCTCCACTATGTCTGCCTCAAACCCTCTTCACTCATTTTTCACCATCTCCAGCTGCGGGCTCGGGAGAGGAACCATGGTGTTGGGCTCTGCGTCGCGCTATCCACGATGAAACATCGATCGGACAATGCCTTGACGTGTTTCTACTGTGGGTGAGTCTGGCCATGTTCTGAGGAGCTAGCCTCAGACCCTGCCTAGTCCACCGAGTGGGAGAATCGTCAAAACGCCTGAAGGACAGCAAGAAGAATAACTCCGTAGCGTACAGGTACCCCTTAATTGGAGATAACAAGATTTCTTTGCGGTAACCTTAATTTCCCGGGCCAAGAGTTTTTGTGTGTCAAGCTATGATCGATTCAGGACATCTGTTATTTTCATTATAAATGACTGTGGCGCAAGCTTAGGGGTAGAGCTAATACCCGTTATGTTCTCCCTTTTTTTCGTTTTCAGTGCTGATCTACCCCATTAGTGGAGGAAGAAAATAGAGTACCCACCACTGAAATTATACCGTTGAATGTTGGTCTGCCCTGCATTCCGAACAATTGTTTTTTTTTTGTAATTGAGAGGAATTACTACTGACATTATTTTGGTCTTTACCATGGTTACGCCTTCATAACCGGTGCTTGACTGGAGACTGCTGGTTGGTTAAATGGGGTGGTGAGTCACACATGTAAGGTCCTCATTTTGAAAGACTATCCCGTCCTTCGTGAGTTCTATAAATGAATGATTATACTACTCCCGATTTCGTCTCTTAGTTTTTAAAGATGTCCTTGTGATGATCCTTTTCGACACCATACCCGCCGCATCGGCCATATGATTGCGCTATAAGTACCTGGTCCCGAGGGCCAAGCTGCCTAATTGTCCTTATTTTTCAACTTCATCTACCCCGGAACTGGAATCTATGCGTCCATATATCAAGAGAAAGGCCTGGCAAAAGTTCACATACGACCAGTGGACCACCACCGCCGGTTTGATTGCTGGTTTTTTTCTTGTCCGATAAAAAGATGGCGGCCATCCGTCCCTGTATTGACTACAGGCGAGCTCACTTACGATCCTATAAAAAGACCAGCAACCACTTCCCCTGATCCCGGAATCTTTTTAGCAGGTGGATCGTTGGCCTCGAGGATTTTCATTAAAATTGATCTCCGTGGGCATACAACCTAATCCGGATCAGGGAAGGGACGAATGGAAGACGGCCTTATATACACCTGAGTGGCCCTATCGTGAATACCTAATCATGCCGTTTGGTCTTTGTAATTGCCCCAGCCGTCTTCCCAACGATTTGTGAAATTGACATCGTATAGAGACCTTCTGTGGATCGTTTGTATTGTGTACTTCGATGACATCCTCATCTTTTCCCCCGGATTATGTACTCATGCGGAATCAGATTTAAGTGAGGTCCTCTCCGGTTACGTCAGAAATCAATATCGCCAAACTTCTCTAAATGCTGTTCGGAGTCCAGGAGATAGGTTCTTGGGGTAAACATACTTTAGTCCTAGTGCTATAATTAATGGACCCACAAAAGGTTTCGCGGCCATCTCACAACAACCGATGGTTGATAGACCTTGAAGAGGATACAACGGTTTTTTTAGGTTTTGCTTAATTACTATCACAGCAAATTTTATTAGAATTTCTCCTTGATTTTAAACCCCTTCACTGACACTTACTAAGAAAGGGGCTGACCCCCACCTCCTGACACCTGAGGCCGAACAGCGCATCTCGATACCTTGAAAATAGGTCTCCTTCTGTGCACCCTTCATGGTCCACCCAGACCTGAACAACCCTTTTGGTCGTAGTAGCGGTGGATGCATGCTGAAACAGGGGGTGGGAGCCGTTCCCTGTCCCAGGTAACTGAAACCATTACTAATCTTCGTCCCTTGCCCTTCTTCTCCAGAAAGTTCTCTCCACCGCGGATGTTCAACTACGATATATGGTAAACCGATGAAACGCATAGCCCCTAAAAATGTGGCTTTTTGAAGTAGTGGAGGCAAACCTCTGGAGGGGGCTAGAGACAGTCGGGTGACGTTCTTACAGGAACATAAACATCTTTGTAATCTAGATAATGCCTAAACGGTTGAACCCCCGCCAAGCACGATTGTGCTCTGTTTTTTTTACTATGTTCATTTTGTGGTGACCGTATCGACCCAGGGCAAAAAAATGGATAAGGCTGACGCCTTGTCCCCGAAGCTTTGTATACAGTGACATCTCGGGAGGCACCCGAAAATATCCTCAATCCGGTGAGTGTTGTTGCACCCTTACCACTGTGACTTTGTCATCCACACGGGATTGCCGAACTCTCATGTCTTGGCCCCTCCCAGTAATCCCCCCAGGAAAACTCATGTTGGGGGTGGTTCCATGTCCAATCTCCGTATAGACAATCTTGGAGATAGGTCCACTCCTCATCTCTGTCTGGCATCCTGAGCAGCGCGGCACCGTATACCTCCTGTCTCGTACTATTTGAGGTGGCCCCGCTTGGCAGCGTGATGTCAGGGAATTGGTTACTGCTTTTTGAACTTTTGCCGGCAAATAGGTTACCCCGCAACTTCCTGAAGGTTTATTTGCACCCTCTGCCGTTGCCCATAGACCCTGGTCCCACAAATCTATGGATTTATAGTTACCGACCTATCCCCGTTTCTTTACCTAATGGTAAGTTCGGGAACTTGGGTGGTGGTGGACCCGATTTCTCTAAAATGTGTCATCTTATTGCTCTCAAAAGGAAATTACCATCAAGCCCAAAACCCTACACCGAATTATTTGTTCGTCCATAATACTGAGACATTCATGGTATTCCTTCCATTATTTGTTCTGATAGAGGGTACAAGTTTGTGTCAAGGTTCTGAGGGATTTTTGTGGTAAATTAGGCATCTCTTGTCCTTCTCCTCTGCCTTCCACCCCGAGACTAATGGGCAGTACTGAAAGACTTCATCAGTCACTCAGAAACAATATCTTAGATGTTAATGGGTTTTTTTTCGGAGAGTTCAGTAGAAGTGGGAGAGATTTTTGCCTATGGCCAGAGATTGCTCTTTAACAATGCACGAGAATTGCTCAACCCGATTTTCTTTCTCCGTTTTACGGTATTACGGCTTCACCCCAGGTACTCCACCTAAACAGGTTGCGAATCTAAGTTCTCTTCCATAAAAACCGCCATCAAGCGACTGTGCACATCCTGGGCTAGAGTCTCGAGCTCTAGAAAAAGCCCAACAACAACAAATTAAATATGCATAATAGAAAACATCGACACCCGGACCTAAAATGCTGTCGGTGACAAGGTGTGGCGTCTTCGACAAAAAATCTCCGCCTTCGGGTCCCGCTATCTAAGTTCGCGCCTCGGTTTATTGGTCCCTTTGTTTTCTCTGAAATTGTTAACCCGTACTTTTAGTAATCCACCTTCCCTTACCGAATTCCCTCCGCATTCATCCTGTGTTCACAAATCTTTTACTTAAAAGGTACATTCCTGCTGTGATCGGGATCGACACCACTCCTCGCCCTGTGGTTATTACAAGGGTAGATTAGAAAGTATGAAATTGAGCGTATAATTGACTCCCGCAGAGTCCAAACGTTCTCCCCCTCTCCAAAACCAATTTCACTGGAAAGGTATGGTCCAGAGGAGCGGGATGGGTGACAGCAAGGACTTTTCCACGCCCCAATACTGTGGAAAAGTTCCACCAGCTACCCCTCCAAACCAGGGGGACCTAAGGAGGCCCTCAAAGAAGGGGGGGGGTGGTACGTGTCACGTTCGTGTTCATCTGGCTCTGGTCGTCGCGAAGCCCTGCGACCTAATAACTGCGGCTATAACTTTATCTGAGTGAACACTGTCTTCCTTCTTGGGACTCTAATTAAATTCCTGTGCCAACCGCCCGTGGCCAGGAACTTTCCACACTCTCTGGGTTTTAATCTCACTCTTCATCAGTGATTGACAGATACTGCTTCCCTATCAACTCGGCTCTTCTTTCCTCCCCTGTCCCTATTTATAGTCCACCACTTTCCTTCTATCTTGCCTGCTATAGTTTTTTCCCTGTATTCGCCGTATTTGACTTCCTTGTTCCCCCCCCCCCCCCCCTATGCTCTCATACCTTTGGCTTTGGACCCTGGTTTTCCCCCTCGTCTCACGTCTCTGAACCATACTTGCCCGTACACTGTTGCCGGAACCTTTGACTGCCCCCCCGTTAACCCTCTTGTCTCGCGCCTCTGTACCTTCGTTGCCCAACTGTGCTGTCTTTGACCGCCTGACTACTCTTTGTTTGGTGTCTGTTTGTCCCGTCTGTGTCACACTTATAACAGTGCAGCTTATCATCCTTCTGGTTTGGGGAGACCGGCCTGTTAAGGATTTCGGGATCCCCAAAAGGCAGGGACAGGGGCATCGGGATCAATCAGGGCCCACTTGTCTGTGTGTGTGTCCCTGACCAGTCCCTGACACTATCTTCTTGTTAGTCAATGGTAACTCCATTTTAATGTCTTCAGCATCATTTAAGACAGATATCTCTTGAAGGTAGTTTTCCTTGCATAAAGCCATGCGTTTCAAGCTTATAATATCTGAGTTAAAACTGTTCAACGGCGGAAAATAGGATATAGCAGATAAATTTCATGCAAATATTAGTAGCAGTTTCTCGATATAATCAATGATATGAAAAGTACAAAACAAGTTCTAAATGTTTGAATCAATTCTCACACCTGACAAGTCCCCCAAAACATTAAACTCTGTTCCTCTTTGCCCTCGTAAAACTTATTTACGCTCGATGAATATGTCCACTGTTTTATGTGGCTACCTTGGACAGGTGGACGGTAATAAACCCACTGCATCACTGCTAGGCCTAACTCCAAGGGGCGTAAACTAAGCGATCGTCCGGTCCTCTCTTCTACCTAGCCCCTGATGGTGGATTGATGATCGGGGGTTAACCAAAAATACCACCAGGTGCAACCTGGAGCTGTCCTTAGGCAGTGACAGTTTAGTGTATTGCTGCAATCCCATATTAGGGACACCTTGAGATTTATGAAAGAAAATAAGAATGTGGGTGTACTGGTAATACTAGATAGAGATTGGAGACTATCATCCGCGAAGAATCTTCTGCCCTCTATACTGTCCCCCCTTGACAGTGTTCTTTATAGTTTGTTGACCAACTCATAACCTTCTTGACCATCTCTGTGAATTACTGTTCTCAATGGGGGTGCCCCTGATACATAATCTTCCCCCATACAGGTAAAACCATCCTCCTCCAGATAGGGGAGAACTGGGGTTGCTTGTTCTTCCCCTTTAGTCAACAATTTCTTAAAACAAGGGAGAACACACATTACCACACATCAACAATAATAACACTACCCCCAGTACCATTCCTGCCTGGGCCAACCACTTTTGCCATCCATTCATCCATGAGAAGTATTGGTCCCATGGGTCACTGATTCCTGAGTTTCCTTTCAACTCTTGGGGAAAATCATTCAAATTTTTTTATGGCTAAGGGGTTTCTTTACATTGGCCCGGTGTTATTGGGAATATACACACAGCATATGTCATGGATCATGTGACAGACTCCTCCCTTCTCGGCCAAGATCATGTCCAATGCCATTTTATTTTGGAAAGTCATGATTGATGTGGGGCCTAGTTGGTCAGCTATACTTTGCAGGATATCTCGGGTGTGGTTTACAAATCTCTGTTGGTTATAATGGATACTTTTATCCCAATCTACACACATTTTTTATCCTTTTTTGTGGTATTAATTGGGTTTGAGTTCTGCTTTGTGTGGATCCTCAGCTTTAAGTTCATCAGTTACCCCCCTTGTCGTTTTCCCCTTTGAAAATTTCACAAACCAAACAACACAAATGTAATAAAGAATAAAGGGATATCGTATATTTTTGGCTCCCACTGTTTTCCCCTCGAGGCAAAACCCAAGTATTTTTCCCTTTCTATTTTTTCACTGGGTTGGGGACCCCAAAAAAAAAGTGGTAGTTCCTTAAAAATCCAAAAACCCTTCACATGCTTTTTTTTTTTTTTTTTTTTACCCGATAAAATCATCATGCGGAGCTTATAAAGGGTTTTTGGTCTGTAACAGAAAAAAAAAACAAAGTGTGGAAAATTTAAATTCATTACACAATTTATAAGTTTAAGACTTTTTTCCCAATGATAATTCCTTTTCCCTAAAACAACTATCGAAGGGAAACCCCCAACCTAGTTGGTTCTGGGGAAAATTTCATGGTGTGAGATTGTCGCTGGGGGGTTTTTCTGACAGAGTCGGTGAGGGTAGGACTCGGGCCATGGCAGGAGTTTCCTTACTGGTTTTGGGAAAATTTTTTTTAAGGTGGCATTCATCCTCTCGATTTTCCCCAGCTCTGGGGAAAGGAGTTGTGCATCCAAGGTCAGCCCTAAAAGCCCCAAAATTCTCTGGTTACTTCTTTTTAAAGCCAGGCCTGGTTTGGGGACTCAAAACTTCTGGGGATTCCAAATCGCACATCAATTTTAGTCTTTAAATTATTTCCGGTTAGTTCTGACAGTCATATTGGGGACTGGGGGGGCCCAGGCCACCCTTTAAAAACATGTTTTTCCCACTTTATAATTAAATGAATAAAAGAAAAGGACTGAATATTTTGGAAAAGGACGATTGTTTTTCTTCTGTTTTGGACTGTTTTTCCCCTTGCCAGTTATTTGCTGAATAATTCTGGTGCTAAGATCCCTTTTTTGATTGAAGAGATCATTGGTTTGTTTTCTATGTATAGTACTATAAGCCCATAAACCACGCGGGGATACAATCTTTTTTAAAACAAAGTTTTCATTTTTTTTCCTTCCAGAACCCAAATTTGGTGTATCCTTGTCCTTCTTCCTCCCAACTCCTCTTTCCTTTTGGGGTTTTTTTGGGTTTTAAATTTGTTTCATCAATTAACATTGGGGTTTCAGCATGCCCGTTTTTGGGTCTGTTTCCATCTTTTTTCTTTCCTCTTTTTTCTTTTTCATTTTTTTTTTTCCCTTCTGTCTTCTTTTTCTTTTTTGGACATCTACACCCAAACCCTGGTTCTCTAAAACTCGGGAGACGGGGCTAAGCCTTGCGCCGATAAGCGTTGTAAAAACCTTTCGCTTCTTTTTCCATCTTTCCAGCACTCTGATCTTCAAGACAGCCCCCTGGGCAGGCAGCGGAAAAGCGTTCAGAAAAGGCGAATGGTTCTTTGTTCTTGATTGGCGTTCCACTAGCGACTGGAAATTTTTGCAGGGCCCACTTTAAGCGATGCATGGGCTACCCCGAGTGTAGGGGGGGGTTGGTGTATATTTGACGTCTTTCCTTCACAAGTTGCAAGCTTCGTCACACCTGGGGTCTGCACTTGGGCACATCAAGAAGGTAAAAAACACCTTCACAGTTTTCCTGCAGGAAACCACAGCAAACCTGTATGGAATCGTCCTTGTTCATCTGCATTCTGGATCCATCTGTAAAGAAGACATTTTTTGGGTTCTCCAGCGGAAACAGAGACAGTAAGGTGGTAGTTTCAGCCTCATCTGTTAAGGGCATCATGATCATCGGAAGTTCTTCATTTTCTTTTTGTTGGTTTTCGGTCTCCATTTTTCCCCCCCTTTGGAGGGGAAAGAGGGGGCGGGGTTGAGGTAGTCACCCTTTTAAGGTACTTTTTGCAGCATAGAATGACATTGTCCAAAAGGGTTTTTCACTTGGAAATTTGGGGTTTTGCGGGGTTTTGTTTCAGGACCCTTAGGTCATGAGGGGCCAAGTAGTCAAAATGCCCCAAAAAGGATGTTTTGAATCTTGTCAAAAGGAGTTTGACGAAAACACTTTGAAAAATGGAGCATTTGGGGACAGGATCTATCTTACAAAAATTTTTTCCAGGGGTCTCATACGATTTCATGTTTTTGTGCCACAACCCCAAAGGGCATGGCCATATTTCGGAGAAAAATTAATGAAAGGGTTTTGGGATCCGGGATACCCGAGCGGGAACTTCGGAAAAAATTCTTTCATCTCGGGAACAGGCCCTCCCAAATGATATCGTGGTTTAAAGAAATGTCGGGAAAAGAGGAAAAGATTTTGTATCGGGCTAGAGGGTTTACCATTTCGGAAATATGGATTGGCCTAGAAATGCCTTATTGTTTAGAGTGAGGTAAAGGGATGGACATACAGCTTTCTTTCGGTCATCAGTGGGGTTTTTTTGTGCCTTTGAGATATACGTTCAAGAAAACAACCTTGTCACAGCACCTTGATTTTAGATTAAAAACCCTTGCATTTTATGATCTAAATTTTGAAGAAGACTGAGAAATTTGATGCACAGGTAGGAAGGTCAGGCGACGGGTAAAATACATCCACATATGTAGGATTGTATTTAAAGGGTTTTCCAGCACCAAAGGGTTGCAAAAGGGCGAAAGTTTATAATTGTTTTGGGAGAATTCTGGGCCCCTTGGGGCATCTTGCCCGGGGGTTGACTACCACGAAAAGTGAAAGAAAAAGAGATTTTGAGAATCCTGTGAAAGGGGACCTGAAAAAACTTTGCAAAGATCAAAACTTAAAAGGAATACAAAAGGGACTTGGGGGGTTCCCCCTTGGGGGCCCCGGCAAAAACATTGTATGAAAAGGGGTTTGTGAATATGCTTATCTTGGGGGAAAAAAATCAGTATCTTTTTTTCAGGGTCAAAGATTCTTTTTTTGAGTCATCTTAGGGTAGAGCCCAACGAAAAGGCAACTTAGAAAACCCTGCATATCCTCGCATGCCCAAAGGGGAAATAGGAAACAGATAGGAAGGATTAAAAAGTTCCCGAGCAGTGAGTAGTGGATGAGTGGTTGTGGGGTAGCAGGGGCACCATAATGATTGCATTTAGGTGCAGCTGCTTACTGTATAAAGTGGAGAAATATTGGGTGTACAAGATGGCTCAGATAGCCCTGATCTGGGGAAAGAGCAAAATGGCCATTGGGATGGAAATTTTGGGGGGTAGCAAAAGGGCCCATCAGGGAAATGGGGGAATTGTTTCCAGCAACATGGGGCCACAACAGGGGAAAGGGGCATTCCCAAACATCTGACATTAAATGGGGAACTGACCCCGAAAAAAAGGGGGCTACGGAGGAGGGTAGGAGGGCGGGTCAGGAATCAGTCCCCCCAAAAAAAGAGACTGCAATCAAACCCTTGCCAGGGCCATAGGACTTTAAGGTTAGGGCCCCGTGCTTGACACCGAATCACAGGCCATTGCAACGAAATTTTTTTACCCACAATCCTACAAACCCTGGAGGTTCAAAAGATAAAAAGTAAATCCCCCTTTGGGGCCCTGACTGCAATTTCCCTAAAATTTTTTTACTGAAAAATCAATAGAAGTTTGTTCACCCGAAGCATTTGAACAAATTATTGTCTAAAAAGATCGGAAAAAAGTCAATCAAGCTGTTCCCAAAACCACATTAAGACGTCCACCTTGTGAATATTGCAAATACGCATAAATTTGGAAAATTGGCAATAAATCTGTTTCCTTTTCTCCAGAACAAAGCAGCGGGGAAACACGAAGTAAAATCATATTCAGGTTTGAGGACAAAATAGAAAATTATGAAATGTCTGTGTTTAAAGTGTACCCCGAAGAGGGGGTGCAGCAACCGAAACAATACGTAGTTGAACACACTGGTGACACGATATTTAAAAACTCTGTTTCTCTAAAAACAGCTGATCAAAATTTTAATTGCTTTTCTTTGCTTAAAACAGAATATTTTAATCTCAAACCCTAGTAGTAAAGAACTCATTCCCGATGCTCCTACCACCCCCTGCAGGATGGGCACGGCAAATTTAGGATATGGGTTCCTTCAGAAGGTTATTAGTGCTTTTACGATACTGATAACCCCTACTAAAAAAATTAAAAAACCAAAAGGTATCCCAGGGTCACTTAGGGACAACGTCCCCCCTACAGGCATGTTAAATTAACACAAAACCCCCCCTTACACTAACAATTGGACAGGAAAGACAAGTCATTAATCAATTTCCAACGGCCACTTCCAATACCAAAAAAATTAAAAAGTAAAAAAACACAAGAACCACAGACAAAACAAAGTTGTGAACATTTAAGCATTAAAGTATTTTTTCCCTTTCTATGACAAAACGTCTTCCCAGTGACGGTAAAAAAGAGGAAGTAGCTGTAACATGAAATTAAAAGACAGTGCAGCACTCACAGCAATGTGAAGTCAATGATTTAAAACCATTAAAACCAAAGCAAATCATGAAAAGAACCCGAGGGTTGCAAAAAAAGGATACGGTCAATTTTAAAAAGAAGAGCACCCGAGACCCTTATCAGGGGGGCCAGGACTGGGGAAAACCACAGGGAAAAAATAGGCAGTCAGAAACGAATAATACTGATTTTTAAAAAAGAAAGCCAATGAACTTACCCTATTGTTTATCAGGCACGTCGGCGCCCAGTTAGAACCGCTGTGGGGGCGACGCCCCAGAACAAGGGCACCTCCCTGCGCTGTTTTCCTCGATTGTTTGAAGTCACGGCACCAAATTTAGGGTTAGTTAAAACCCCGCCCTTTGCTACCTCCTCTTTAAATTAAAAAATTTTTTTGCTGCCGCAGCGGGGCCCCAATAATAGTTATCCAGTTTAGTGGGGGATAATACAACCGTTTAATACAAAAAAATACAGGCATTTTTTATACTTGTAGTATGCATCTGTCTAAAAATGTAAAGCCATCATTGGTTTAATAACAATTTTGGGGCGGGGTTCAAAGTTCTTTATATGGTAAAAAACTTTTTCTGCAGCTTGCATAAAAATCTCGGGGCAGTTTAAACCCTCCCGCCATTCCAAATTTTCCGAAATTTTTAAATTCGGATGCGGGGGGTCGCAATAAATTTTCCCAAAATTTCTGTTCAGGGTTTGTACTTGCATTTCTTAAGCTATTTCCGTTAGTCCATGTAAACCCCCTTTTAAAAGTCTTTGCATATTTAAGACAGGTATCTTTTAAAGGAGTTTTCCTTCAAAAAGCCATGCTTTTTAACTTATAATTCTGAGTTTTAAAAGGGGAAGGGGGAAAAAGGTATAGGAATTTCATTGCAAAAGTTTGTAGACGTTTCTAGATTAACAATGGATAGAAAAGTACAAACGAGTTTAAAGTTTTGAATCAAAACCCCCACCTGACATAGGGGGCCCACAAAATTTTTAAAGTGCCATATTGAACCCTACCTGCAGATGCATGGTGCATCTCTTAAGGAGTAAATTCTGCCATTGAAAAATATTAAAACCCTGTTTGTTTCTTTTATAGCACAATTATACACTGTCAGGCTCCCCTAGACAATGAAAGGTGAAGTTATTATTGATCTTGAAAATCACCATTTGGGAGAGTTGGCATTCTCATGGCACTCTACTGTACTGTACTGTACTGTGCTAAAGATCAACTTTCTCAGAGTAAATCTTTCCCCAATTAGTTTTGGATGTGTACATTTTCAAAGTACATGATTACATATGATCTGGGTATATTCAGTAATACAGTGCCTCTAGACTGAAGTGAACTCATTTCTTAACATTAGATTGGATCTTTTGGGAGCATGTACTCTTGAGAATATGAAAAAATGGTTGCTTACCCCACTAGCCCATAATTATACTACGTTCTCTGTATTTTTCACCAGTTATCCTTGTTGTCGGCAACAATTGGATATTCGCTGTAATTTCTTCCATAAAACCAACAAAGCTTTATTCCAAAATATTTAAAAATGTAGATAAATGGCAGACATACAATGACCTTAGATGTAATGAATCCGCTTACGCGTTTCAAGTCACTTCCTGACTCTTGTTCTCAGCGCTCTTGAGAATACTTTATTGGATTTAGTGGAAGATCTCATATTATGAGAGAATTATTTTTAGACTTCTTAGGTTTTATGGTAGGAAATCCATATTAGTTGGAAACCCTCAACTTCAGTTTCACATATGGCATAAAATAAAAAAATATATATATCCAAGGCCTATTTGTAAAGTCAAATGCTGTCAGATGTTACAGTATGAGCACACCAAATGTGAAGAAACGGTTTTATTTTTTTTAAATCTAGTGTAGTAATTCAAGAATTTTGAACTGGCAACAGAAATTTATTCCATGTGTATTAAATTGCGACTAGTATGTAAGATTAAATACAAAGAAACGGAGCCATATCTCATAAATTAAAACATATATTTTATTAATAACAAAAGTAAAATCAAATACACAAGACAAACTAAAAAACAAAAAAAACAAAATTATATTAAAAAGAGGAAACCAACAAGAGACAGACAGTGACATTAAATGAAGTTATTTCATGAAGCTCTCCACAGTGCTGTACCCTTCTACATCTCCTCCCTCATCGCTGTCTACCACCCTACCCACTCTCTCTACTCTGCTGCGGATATCAAACTACAGATCACAATCATCCAAACCTCCCATGCCCATCTTCAAGATTTCATACATACTGCACCAGTCCTCTGGAACATCCTACCACGTACCATCAGCCACAATCCTAAACTTCATAGTTTTAAGAGTGCTCTAAAAATACATCTTCTTAGGCAGGCCTGTCAAGATTACTAATTGCTAACCCCCACCTTGTATCATACACACTTCTGTCACTCTCACACAAGGGCACCCACAGGCACTTATCTGTATATAGATGTACTGTCAGGGTGGCAGGTTCACCCAATTTTTATGTAAACCCCCCATATTTATGAAACATGGCTGGACCATTGTAAACTTTTCACTTCTCACCATTCGTCTCCCCCATACACCCTTATAGATTGTAAGCTCTTGCAAGCAGGGCCCTACACCTTGTGTCTCATCTGTAAGCAGCTTTTATCATGTAATGTCCGTCTTTTTGTCTATAACAATACCCTCTAAATTTGTAAAGTGCTGCGGAATTTGTTGGTGCTATACAGTATAAATAATGATTATTATTATTATTGTTATTATTATATAGCTGCATATATCAAATTGGTAATTTCTGCTTCCAAAATAATTTATAATAGAAATTAGTATCTATTAGAGGCCCAATACATATTCAGCTTAGATAATGTTTCCAGTAATACACAACCCAAAAAGATCTTATAAGGCCATGACAATCTAAGACAGAAAGATCATATATTCCATGTAGAGCAATACTCCTAAATTATAACCTATGCTCTGCCATATCCCCATATCAATCCTCAAAAAAGGTACTAATTGCTGACAATATATTCCTCTTTTTTGAATATAATTGAGGTTTTTTTAATGTATCTTTTTTAATTTGTATTTGCTTTTTAATAAAATATATGTTTTAATTTATGAGATATGTCTCCAATTCGTATGTATGTATGTATATTGATGTTTAGGAGTTTCTCTAATTTATGGATTTAGATGCCATGTATAGTATGTCAAATTGCTCGGGTGCAGTGGTAAGGTAGTCTAAATATATATACGGATATCCAGCACGTTGCAAAAAATAGTTGGCCAATGGAAATATGCAAAAATTTATTAAAGCGGTATAAAATCACAAGACAAAAGATGAAGCACTCACCAGTCAAAAATAGCAACAATGCTCAGTGGCACAGGCATAGAGGGAGACATAGCGCTGTACATCGCCAATTCTTGGATTGTGCATCCATGCACTGTTAGCAATCTACACAAGGAGTACCTCGGGCTGGCTTGTCTTTACTATATGTACACGCAGTGGTAAGGTAACATGATGCATAATCATTAACAATTTTATCTGTCACATAACACAAATTACTTATTAAATGGAAGCACCATGAAAATAGACACAGATTTGAGCTTACTTCTAAGGCTTGTCCAGTTTGATATAGAACACATTCAGTGGATTTATCAGAGTGCCCTTTGTAACTTAGTGTAAAGTACACATTTGCAAGTTTATGCACTTGTTCTTTTTGAAGTGTTTTTTTTTTTCAGTTTAATAGTGAATGCAGTTATTTTATGCATGTTGTCTGATTTTGCCTCCTTTCAGAGCTAGAGCACTTCTTCTGCTTCTGTACACAAGCTTCCCTACATTTTCAACCATAGACATAATGCTGAGTCTTATCAACAGTACAGGAGCTTGTCTATGTTACTGACAAACTTGAACCCCTTTAGAGCTCTGTAGCCTTCTGCCCTGAAGTTAAAACTCCTTCATCACCAATGTCCCTCTAACAGGCTCTGCTAGGAATAGCAGAGCTGAAATGTTAGTCACGGATGAAGATCCACACACAGCCTGAACAGAAAGTGGGGGCAGAAGCTGGTTTGAAGAGCAGGCTGTAATGGCTGGGTAGAGAGTGTGGATCCTCTGGACCACTGCAAGTGGTGGTGTAAGCCACACCTGGAAGTGGAGTCTAAGTGGCCTCCCGGGGTTCACCAAAGTCTGCCACAAGGCAAGTTGGGCTTGCTGCGGTGGGAGACTACCAGGTCGCTACCCCTGATGCGACTTGCTTGTGGTGGCAGACGAGGTTCAGAAAATTACAGAAAGGACAGACAAACTAGGTCAGCGGACAAAGTCAAAGGGTCAGATACACAGCAGATCAGGAACACTTGGAACGCTTACTCTAAAGGTAAAAGGCACTAAAGATCTGGCAAGACAGGAAGGGAGTGCCCATAATATATAGGGTCAGCACCTGGCAATTATTCAATTACAGGATGCTGGTTCTTTAAATCTAACTGAGCAGGTGCACACATGCCATAGGCAGGGTTCACACGGCTTATTCACAGCGTAATTGTGGGACGTATTTCGTCCGCAATTACACTGTGTGATCGGGAGCGGGGGCGGGACAGAGGGGGCGGCAGCCCACCGGCCCCATAGACATTCATTATTCACGGCGCATATACGGCGTGAATAATTGACATGTCACTTATCTCCCCCCGCGGCGTATTGTGCGGGAGACGTATGAGAACTGTGGATTACCGTAATGACTGGGACGTATTTAGCCCGTATTTGAGCGCAGTATGGCGTGAATTATGGGCTGAAATACATCCCAGTCATTGCTGTGTGAACATAGCCTCAGGGAGTGGAGATGCGCATGCTGGTCGACAGCGATGCACCGGCGAGGGGAGTACTTCTGCCGGGAAGTAGGAACAGGGACATGAGTGAACTCACGGCCTGGTGTGTGGGTCACAGTGCCATCCATGACACAGACTCTGTAAAACACCCTGATAAGAATACCCTTTTAGAGCAAAATGACAAAGGGCAAATAATATTTTTACAACATACATTACATTAAAGGGAACCTGTCACAAAGATTATGCCCCCCTTGCTGTGGACAGCACAAACTAGTGACAGATATGTAGTTTCCAGCGCTGGGTCCCTTGTTCTATAAGATGCAGCAGTTTCAGAGCATTTAATACTCAAATCTAGCAGATTGCAATCTGCTTTGCCAGAGAAGAGTCCGCTTAATTCATGTGCAGATGTTAGCCAAACCCACTCATAGCTAGCCCAGTCCACACTTTGTTTATTCACAAGTTTCTGCCTATTCAAAGTTAAAGGTTGAATCAACAGTTAGTGTTCAGAGCTAGCAGTGGGTGGGCGAGGCTAATGCATGCTTATCTCTGGCAGAGCAGGCTGCAAAATGCCAGATTTGAGCATTAAAGGGGACATGTAGGAACCTGGCACCGACTAGCCAGTTCTTCCTCTGCTTTTAATAGGGCACAATCCTACATTATTTATGCCACTTTGAAACTGTACAACATTTTGTATTTGTATTTGGATTTGTACAACAGTTTCGCATCAATCTTTGGTGCAATTTTGGTGCATTGTACGAAGATTGCACGAAGTTTTGCTGTTCAATGGTTCATACATCTGTAGAACAGGGCTCTGACAGTTTGTTTGGCTCAAAGCACGCCAAAAAAATGGTGCAGCACCATTTATACATGTTGCCCGAAATGCTCTAAAAATGCTGCATTTTCCAAAATAAGGGGCACATCCCTAGAAGCACCATATCACTACTTTGTGCTGTCCTCAGCAAATGAGGCATAACCTAAGTGACAGGTTCTATTTAACATTAAGTGGGTCCTGTTCAAAAAAAATTGACAGATCTAATATAAACTTTGTGAAAGAATCTAATACAATCAAGTGTCAGTGTACCATAATAAAACATTGCTTTATTAATCTATTTCTTATGTTAACATTTGTTTTTTACAGAACCGCTTCGCAGGAGGGATATCCTTTAACTAAAATAAATACTATATTTACAAAGTGGTAATCAGCATTGTAATGACCAACAGTAGTAGTGACTAGTGTTGATCAAACTGTTCTAGAAAAGTTAAGTTCTAGTAGAACTTCTAATTTTTAGAACCCGAATGAACATTTTACTGTTTTCGAGTTTAGTTCTAGTTAAAAACGCCATTTTCAGTTAGATTTAGCGGTTTTCGCACTTTTGGGGCCCTAAATCATGCAAGCACAAAAATGCAAAACGTCATCATGGGTATCGCGCAAAAAACACTGACTATGTTATATATATATTTCACTGTATTGCCTGTAATCCATTTTCAGCTCACTCTCTGACTTTCAGACTGCTTTAGTTAAAACATTTTCCTCTCCATAACATCAATATTGGGGATTTTTGGTATTGTGGTTATCTTTCCCACATCCAAAAGCTGTTATTTTGGGACTTTTCAGGTCAATAATCCCGACCTCATAAACATGGGTATAATTAGCAAGTGCTTTGATTTGCAAATCATATTTGGCCCAAAATTTAGTTTTTTTGCAGTTTGGTAAACCACCGCTCCAAATCTCCTATTGTCAAAGGGGTTTTTCCCCTTGAGGGTGAGGGCCCCCCCTACACTCTCCATCCCCTTCTTGTCCCAAGATTCCCGCAAACCCCCATCCCGGGCGAAGGCGCATCTGTGTCCCCCTACTGAGGCGCGCCCCCATGTCGGGGGGGGCCGCTCATCCCCCGGCATGTTTCCCCCGTAAACTTTCCTGACCGCTCCTGCGTGCTCTGTCCCTGGCCGAGCGGGCCCCCCTCCCCAGGACGCCACGCCCCCAGTGTTTTGATTTAACGGCCAGTGCACCCCGGGAAAATTTGTTATTTTCGGGGCTACTCCATTTAACCTGCCCCTTCCGGTTTTCCTGCCGGATCTTTAGTGCCTTTTTGCCTCTGAAAAGGTTTCCTACATTCTGATTGCCGGTACCGTACCTTCCCTTTCCTCCGCCCTCACCCAAACTTTTGGCCGTCCTGACCTTATGCCCGCCCCGACAGACCTCCCGACGATTCTTACCACCTATACCCTTGGCTACCACCGCAAAAGTCACTTAGGGGTAGCGACCCTGGTAACCCCGCCGCAGCAAGTCCACCCGCTTTGCGGGGGCTTTGGTGAAAACCGGGACCCCCCTTAAATTCGCTCCCTGCAGGCTTTCCCATCGCTTGCGTGATCCCGTGGATCCCCCTACGTGAACTGACACTCCCGTAGCTAGCCCCTGCTTCAACTGTCCCACTTTTCAGTTACCATTTAAAGGAATGAAGTATTTAAACGCCATTTTCTTCCTAATTGTTCCCCGATCCAGTTTTTGTTATGGATGGAATTAAGCTTTTCTCACCTTTTTAGGTTTTAAAAAAAAACCGAAATCTTCTCCCCTAGACTTTAAGGGTTTCTAGTTCAAAATACAAAAACCCAAACGAACACACAAAGTTCAAGTTCTAATTGACTAGAATTTTTACTGCTCCTCACTTAAGTGTTTACACCTGAATCATGTCTTGTAACTA
>JAODAL010056258.1:0-23406 GCA_025379985.1 Phyllomedusa bahiana | reverse complement strand
GGAGCAATCACATAATTGATCAGAGAAACCACAGTCAAAACTGTGCAGCTTTCATGTGAGATGTCACTGTATAAAGGCTTTCGAACTCCATCAAAATTATTGGAACTATCAGAATGTAAAGGGACATAAACCAATAAGATTATAAAAACTACATTTCTATGTTGTCATCTTGTTATTTGACCCCTTCCTGACAGCCAGTCATAATAATACAGCTTTTCGTTCTCCCTCTGACCCTCACCCCCCCTCTCCAAATCGTCTAAGAGCCATAACTTTTTTTATGAATCATAGGAACCTGTGAACTGGAGATGACGCATTGACTTCTATGGTAGAGTCTTCTAGGCATGCTCAGTGATAGGGGTGTACTGTGGCTATCACCTATTGAGAATGGTAAATCCTGTTGTCCATATATAGGGGTAATCCTTTTTTGTTATCCTGCCTGTCTTGGTGAGGAGCAGGAGACTTCTGAGAAATGATCTTTACAGAAAAGGGAAGGATCAAACTATTGTAAGGCTAAGTGGCCAGAGTGAAAACTGCATGATTTCAGGATTTTTTCTTTTCAAGTATAGATAGTGACATGGAAAGCGAAACCTAAAAAAAATAATAACATCAAAAAGTATTTTTCTAATCTCACATTCTCTTTAAGTATCATCAGACTGAAAATAAGACTGATAAAACTGTGCTGAAAATTCCATTAAAAACGATGCATTTTTCAGAAAAAGCTGTTTCAAACTAGCCTCTTAGGACTATGACCCCCAGTGTCTACTAACCTGTCAATCAGCCATGTCAGATCAGTGTTGTTCTGGACTTTTTCTCTTAGTTATTATTCATGAGGTTTATAATATGAGCTATTACTCTAAATAGCACTATGCCTTCAAAATATATGAGAAAGAAAGCTCACCATTGAGTCTAAAAAGAGAACATCAGAAGTATCATATTTGCAACAGAGTAAAGCATTCGGAAATATTAAGAAAAAATAGCAAAAGAGAATTACATCTGAAGAATCATCCTAGCGATCTTGTATACATTCACTTTCAAATACCAGCCACAAAGGAAATTGCCATTTTATGTGAATTGAATAAATGGATCAAATAGATGAAAGTATACGGTTACTGAAATTGCCAAACATATAAAGCTACAGAGGAATGCACCACTATATGGATACATTACAGAAGAGAATATTTACCGCTTGTAAATGTCCTTGCACTTTATTTAAATCCTGTGATTGTTTAAGCCAAACAGGAATTGAATGATTTCTCAAATGGCGCTCTTATATCCACTGCTGTAACATGCCTGGCTGCAAATGAAACTGCTCAACCATTTTACTGGACCTTCTCCCCAAGGAGTCATTTATCTTTGGTTTTCAGTAGACCTGCTATACCATTAATCAGCACACAGCTATCTACCACTTAATACATTAAGAAGGGTACACATGTGAATATCATAATCTATAGGTAATTTATATATGTCACATAGTGCCAAAATAAATGTGTTTCTTCTCTAAAGAATGCAAAGGTTTTGCACAGCCAATGTTACATATAACCTCCTTTCACTCACATGCCAAGCAAAATGTTAAAACTCATTTATCTCAATGGTTGTCATTGAAATTAATGACATTGAGCAATGCAAAACAATGAGTATTTACTCATGCTGGGAAAATGTCATTATTTGAGCTCTTATTTGTCTACATTTGTTGTATAAATCACTGTTCATAAAAATCAACGTATATAATCCTTCATGTGTATACAGAATGATATGGTAGCAGTTTAAGGGTTGTCTGACAAGCAAAAGCAACCCCACAGTGTTACTCGACACAGGCAACTTTATTTAGCAGAGGCTAAGGGATTGCAGGTTTTCACCCTTCAACCCCTGTACAGGGATTAGGACTTTGTCTCTGTGTATCCCCAGCTTGTGGCCATGGAGTAGTCACCAACTGATGGAAACTAATAGGCAAGAAGAAGTCAGAATCAGTCCAAGAGTCAAAAACTGGGAAGTTAGAGAATATGTTAGCACTAAATCCAAAGTCAGGAGAAGCTGGGATGTAACTAGGAAAACAAAGTCAAGCAAATGAAAAAGCAGCAAAGGGTGGTGAAACATACCAGGTAAACACAAAAGCATTACAGGACACCTCGCCAGATAGCAACAAGGCATAATGGGGAGGGTGGAGGGAGTGAGCATAACCAGTGGTGCCTAGGGCCCCCCAGTGGAATTTTATTCTTGGGGCTGACCTGTGGATTTGATTCTGGGCCACCCTACAGCTACTGTACATGTCTAATACTGTCTTAGCTTTTTTCTATTTTGTCTCTGCCTCTCCTAAGGATGTATATGCAGTTTAAAATAATCTCCAGGTCTGCCATGCTCAAGCGCACACCAGAGGTTTCCCTTGTGGGTCAGTCCGAGCCTGGACATAACTAGTTTATATAACCAGCCACTCTTAGAGATTGGTCTGTTGATCAATTCACCCTATTCACCGTCCTGCTAAGGCTCAAAGGCTAATGGTGGGCTATAAACATCTGTTTCCTTAGTCTTCCACCAGCACACTGGCAATTAGAAGCAGCAGAAGCATGGCCATGTGAGTACATTACAAATACAGGGGCACACATATAAAAACTGGTGCAGACTAGACAGTCATACTTCTCAGTAGGTTAGTATAGCATTCATCAGTGTGTGTATAAACATGTCTCACAGCACTTTATAAATGTCTCCTGTTGTGAAACAAAAACATGCACCAAAATGTGCGCCAAAATAGTGTCTGAGACAAATTTTGCCTTAGCCATGTCACTTTAAAAATGGCATGGATTAGTACTACATTTTGTCGACACATTCTGTCGAGACACATTCATAAGCGTGTGTAATCTTATGAGTATGGTGCAACATGCCCCCCAAGAATTGGCGCAGGCAAAACTGTTGAGAGTTTTGAGAATTTTTGGCACAAGACCTTTTATAAATAAGTCAGACAGTGTCCACAACAGTTTTTTGGCGCAAATCACACTGGCATAGCCCCTTTCACAGGTATCCCTCATAGTGTAGATCAACACTGTTTTACATGTAAAATTAACAAAGAGTTTTAAGAAATAGAATTGGTATTTTGGACATCAACAGATCCTATAAAAAAGGTTTATAGCCCTGAGTAAATGGAAATAGCCCTTCTCTGTTTGGCTCTAATTTATTACGGAATCTATACCAGGACTCTTCACTATCATTTGCACTTAAAATACTACTTAAAAAGTAGAATGTTGTTCCAGCATCACGATGTATAAGATGAAAAACAAACTTTGATTTAATCCTTTTAAAATAGCATGTTAACAAAGGTGCACTAACATACTATTCTAAATGGATTAATTCAAAATTTGTTTTTATCTCATACATCGTGATGCTGAAACAACATTCTCAAGTTCTTCTTACCACCGGACTCTGAAATGCTCTCAGTGCATCATCTATCACAACAGGCACAATGTGGGGTGAGGTGAGCATTTCTTTTGATTTCTTTCAGAACCTTTATTCAAGACCCAGGTGTGATTGCTACCTTTACAGTCAGTATAGCTACACCCCTGATTAGAAAATGTGGTGTTTTCACTTTCTAGGAATAAGAAGGACCAGTTTTAATTGGATACAACTGATAGGAGAGCACTGTTTATATACTTCCACATTATTGTAAGATGTCTACTCTTTTGACTTTGCATTTGGTTTCTCACCAGAAGGCTTAAGTGCAATACGGGAAACAGAACTATAACAATAGACCATAGTGACCTTCAGAATAACAAATTAAAGGATGTTTTCTCTATAGTATTTTTAGGTGACTTAGCTGAACTCAATTGAAATCAATGGGAGAGTTCCAACTATCCACCTATTTAAAACAAAGAGGTTTCCATGGAGGCCTGCTCTTGACCTATAATGCATTGATGATATATCCTATAGATAAACCATTAATGTGTATGGTGGGAACATCCCTTTAAAGGTTTGAGAAATTAGAATACAAGACAGCTACTGTGTCTTAACTAACTATACACAGGGACAGGTGGATGTACCATCAAACTTTGCATTCAGTTTCACACATACTCCCCAATGAGATCCAAAAACATCAGTAAAAATGCAACTAATGTTCTGCTTTCCATTTCTTGCTCATTTATCATTCGTATTGTCACTTTCCTGAAATATTCATGGTTGACTTTCATTCCTCCAGAAATCAATAACTTGAATTTCTTCTAATGATCACTATATTAGCAATGTGATCTCATCGCCCTATAATACCTTTATGTACACATTTAATAAGCATTGTTAGGTCACTACTCTCTTCTTCAATCAATGATAAGTGGTTAATAAACTCAAGGAGATGCTCAGGAAGACCCTAGGAGATATCGATATATATACAATGTATTGTACAAAGAGCATGTCTGTGCACTTTAAACTTGTTTGTGCCTCTTTCATTTAAATTTTCCTGAAACAAATGCACAGTATGCAGATAGGGAGTCTTAAAGGCCTAGCAATGCTTCCTTGGAAAAAAAAAGTATGCAAATAAAATATTCTGAACAATATTTTATTGTTCTCTAAAAGTCAGTGTCCAAATCTTAAACAAGACTTTAAAGGGAACCTGTCACATAGATTATGCCCCACTTGCTGAGGACAGCACAAACTAGTATCAGACATGCTGTTTCCATCGCTGTGTCCCTAATTATGTAAGATGCTATAAGATGCATCTTACAGAAGAAGGGACAGGGTGCTGGAAACAGTCGGTCTATCACTAGCTTGTGCTGTCGTCAGCAAGGGGGGCATAAACTATGTGACAGGTTCTCTTTAAATATGACTAAGGAGATCAGCCAAACCAGTGTCTCCTGCATAGGAAAGAAACTATGGGTGACATGTATGATTTATGGCGATTAGATGCAAATTTTTAAGCGCATAGGAATAGTGTAGAATGTGCCTGATTTTATGAACCCGATCTACTGCTGGTCATAAATCAATCACATTAAAGCGCATAAACAACAATTCTGGCTCAGGTAAATAACTCTGAAAGTGGTTTACCTGTTTCAACAGTAATGCACCTGGAATTGCTGTACTGAAATTATAAATCTATAGCTTTGTACGGTTCTAGTGAGCCCCGCCTTCCGCACGCCCCCCAAAATCAGGCACACGTAGACGCTCTGTAATGTGCCTGAGTTTGGCATGTGGGCGAATTAAAACTATAGCGAACTAGGCTGCGCTAGATGTCGGGCTGAAAAGACTATAGAAATCTGGCACAGCCCCGTTTATACATGTCACAAGTGAAGAAGTGCTCTGGGTTGTTGAGGAAACTACGCATGTCTGCATTTGCAGGACAAATCTTACTATTTTTATTGCTTGCAGACATGCATAGTCTATATTACAGGTCTCAGAAGTCAATTTATATTTTTCTACTTAATTAGTGAGAAATTAAAATGTTAAGGTGGCTGATCAGAAATCAAGTGTTAAATTCTGGTCTGTGCATAGGTTAGTATGGGGGCCCTATGCTTGTGGGGCCCTCGGGCAACTGTCCAGCGTGTCCATATGTTAAGATGTTACTGGGTTAAGTAGAGAGCAATCCACTGGTTGACTGAGTTAGAGACCTTTGATGTAGCTCCTGGAATATTCTGCTGCATCTAGTGGAGGCTACTCACTGGTGTAGGTGTTTTACATACTGCTCTTTTGAAAAATAGCACTATGTAATAGGCCCAATGCATAAAAGAGTGAACCAGTCTTACAAAAACAAAGCTTATTCATTGTATATTAACAAGTTATAGAACATTGTAGCACACTTTGCCTTCTAGCTCTGGACTATTTACAGTGTTTCTGTTTTCTGCCAGTAAATCTATACAGTTAGATGTTATAAGCAATGAATGTTTTTATAGAGTGATAAAAAACAGAGCTTTTGCTTAGTGAGGAACTGAAGCACAAATGAATATTTTGCATGCAGTTTTTCTATAAGAATGTAATGAGTTGTAGCTAGATTGCCCTAGTAATATTGTAATACTAGAGTGTCACCAATGAGTCCCTACCTTGCTTGAAATGGCCTTTATTCATCAACATTGCCCTAAACATTTTGGCCAATGTTTCCCCTGGTATCCAGCACCCCAGAGGTTCCTAACCTTCTGGCACCCAGCACCCCACAAATTCTCACCCCTCCGGCTACATTTCTAGATGTTAATTATTCCAAACCGGTCATATTTCCTCATCCAGTCTATAGCTTCTGCTCTCAGCTTCCAGAACATCTAGTTTTCATTTTTAATAAATGATATAAATAATTTTGAATATTTCCCCTACATGGCACAGTTACTTTATGGATCAGAGCCAAAAAAAAAACAGGCTATTTTAAATTCAGAATTTTCAGCAACTAAATGTGTTTAAGTCCCTTAGAGACCGAGTGAAGCAAATTTGTCTTTACTTTTTCCCGTTATTACTTTTACATTTTTGGAAACAATCCGGCATAAAGAAAAATCAAGTGTTTGGTAAATAATTCAAAGATGTTAAAACGTGAAGGAATTTTAAAATCTCAATTTAGTTTCATTTAGTTCTTTTGAGGGTTGATCAATTTGTCTTGTAATGAATGCAATTGAGACAGAAAGTACAGTATTTAGCTAAAGAGAGGTAATTATCTTCCCAACACGGGATGTGTTAACAGCATGTCTGACATTGAGGGTTCTAAATCACTAGTCAGACCTGCCCCTTCGATTATTGTTACAGTAAGAGAGTATAGTTTTAGGGAATTATCTCTGCTCAAGTTTAGTGATAGAGTGTTTCAAATGCAACAGGTTTTGTGAAATGTTTCTAATAAGACAGCAGGATATGCAGAAACAGTGACAGCTCTGCATAGTTCTAGATTTTGTGCAACTGTCAAGAGACCATAAACTACTCCTAGGCAATGTTAAAGGCAGATTCTTATCTACTGGGAACAGAGAATCAACAATGAATTCATGCAGGGGGACAAAGTTTGGTGTTAGAATGTTTATAGCTTAGAATCTGAAAATTAATTAAACTATTATTAGCTGCTTGTGAATCAGTCAGATATTGTTGGAAAACAGCGCTTCGAGTTATTATACATTTTATTAAATTTTCCAGGGGATAATACAATTTCTGAAAAATAGTCTATTAACTGAGTATGGTACCTCTTTTACTTGTCTAAAAATAATAATTTCCAAGTGGTATACTTAATACAGATTTTAAGTAATGCAGTTACCATTAAGGGCACAGGTCAGAGACACCAGTATGCCAAACCTCGTTGCAATGGAAGTCAATTCCATAACAGTTGACTGTTATGGATGAAAAATGGAAGAGACAATAAAAAAATACATTTAAAGGGGTTGTCTCGCTACAATGATTGGGTTTTTAAATTTTAAAAATCTTTAAAAAACAAGCAGCTTTGCAATATATGTTCATTACAAAGTCCTACTGATTTTGAGCTAGCCCTGTTAGTATTACTACATCAGCTTCTCAGATCTCTTATAGTAGCCGACTGTGATCCTTATCTTACTGGCGTCAGGTCTGAATGACTCATTTACCTTTGAAGACAGGTCGGAGCAGAGAGCCCCTCCAGCACAGAATGCTTCTGTAGTTGGGGGGGGGAGGAGGACTCTGCGTCTGTGTCCATGCTGCTTGGATTAACCCTGTGTGTGCCTGCTTCCTCCTGCTCTTTCACAGATAGATGTGACAGCAGTGACCCTGTCTGTTACCTATAATCATGATGTGTCTTTGGAACTGTGACTATACTAATATTATACAGATCAGGGGGCATGTGAATAACTTTATGTTCTCCTGATTAGTGACACATCCTGAGTATAGTAACACTGCCCTTGTTGTTGCTGGAGATGTGGAGACTTGTAAGCTAAGCAGGGGGTATAGGAAAAACATGCATCCCCTCTGCCTATTAGCACACAGCTTCATATTCCTCTCTACACTCCTAGATCAGCCCTCTCTGCAACAGACCTAGGCAGGCACACACAGGGTGAACTCTGAGAGCAAACCCCCTTTCCCCCCCCGTATAGAAGTTACGTAGCTGCTGTGTGCTGATGGGAGGTGGGAGGGGGGAGCAGAACAGACAACCCAAAAAGCACGCCCCTCAGTTCAAGTTACCAGGGACACTGACAGGCTGAAAGCTCGTAATGAGACAACTCCTTTAAGGGTAACTTCTCATATACAAATGATAAATATGAACATATTTAGGGTATTATTAGGATTTATCCCTGAATGTTAAATTTTTAATCGGGTATACATTGTTATGACAAAACATTGTTATTGTTTGGGATCCAGATTTTTGTTCTGCAGAATACAATGGCAGCAAAGTAAATGAGGTTTCGAAAATCTCCTTCACAAGCTGTGGCAAGTTTCTGCATAGAAATGGACCGGTGGTGTTGCACATATGATTTGAGTCACTGTTACATTTGACACTGATATCGTCGATTCAGTTTAGATCCACCCACAGCACAATTTGGAGAAATACGCTGAAAATATATTTCTGACCCTAACCATAACCCTACCCTCATCCTAACCCATATTCCAACCCTAATCCTAAACCCAATTTAATCTTAGAGTAAGTTTAGGGTTTAAAATAATTTGGGTTCAGGATGTACTGACTGCTGAATATTTTGGCAAGTTTGGCTGAACTACTGTCAACCGAAAGAGACCTTTTTCAACTGTTGAAGTTAAGGGGTGAAATCTCTGGTGAACTCCACCTCAAATCTGGAGCAAAATCCAGGAACATATTTGTAGCAAAAGAATCCACTGCATACGTCAGTAAAAACTGAGGATCATTCAATTTTATTTATGGATCTTTATTTGAAATGTGTTTTTGGTTATTTTGTTTGTTGTGTTCTCAAGTGTTTTAATCATCACGTCAATTTTTTCCTGGTCTTTAATACTTTTGCTATGAATATATTGCCATTATTTTTTTCTGCTTTATTATGTTTACATTTCTCAATCCGTTCACACTTATTTGGGTTCTGTCAGTATGTATGTTTAGCTTTTTCCTATGTGACTGGTTGCATTTTTCATGCATGAGCAGTAAAAGTCCTGTCATAGAAATTTTACGAAAAACAAAGGGATAAAAGTCCCCTAATGGGACTACAAGTAATATTAACCCCTTAGTGACGGCCCATCATCTTTTGATGGCAGATATTGCAGATTTCCAATCGGTAGCGATGTCTTTTGACATTGCTGCAGTAGGACGGAGGGGGGGAGACGGGAGTTATGACTCCCTTTACTTAAACTGCTCTAAAAAACCTTTATTTGTGCATACTGTACATGAGATATAAAAGCTACATGACTGTAATAACCTGAAGAATTCATTTAACTGGTTATTTACTGTGAAATTGTGAATGGTATAAAAATACATAAAACACAGGAAAATTATATAGTAATTTGTTTTTATCTTCAAACAATTGCTCTAGCAATAAATTTAAAAACGTTATCTCGGGGGCGTGACAAGCCGAGGAGAATGGCCGCAGCTTAGCTGAGCTCCTGCTACCGGCTATCTAAATCAGCTGCCCTACCGGCTTGCACGGCCCTAGAGGGGAAAAAAAAGAAGGACCCAGCCGCGCCAAGTACCTGAGGAGGGCCCCGGGTTTCCGATCGCGGAGCCAATCGGTACTAGAACTCGTACCTCTGCCCCGTCTCTCCTGGCGCGGCGCTCGGGCCCTGCGGACCGACATCACAGCCTGCTTCCCTGCGGAGCAGCGCTCCCGGCAATCCCCGGCCAGCGGGCACGGCCATCACCCGCAGTGGACACCCGACACACCCCGGAAAGTTGGGAGCGCAGAAGACACCGCGCCCCCTCCCAGCACGCCTCAGTCTTCTCCAGCGGGCCGCCATGAGGACACAGGTCCCGGGGAACCCTGCAGTGTCCTCCCCGCAGTGGAGCAGTGCAGGCCTCACCATCACCTTTGGCGCAGCTCTGCCCTCTTTACAGCTCGGTGGTGGCCAGTCCCCTCTCCTGACATCAGAGCACGGTCCTCTCCTCCTGGGCCTTCTGAGGCATCTGACATGCTGGACCCCAAGCATATCCCAGCTCCCTCTCCAATAACTCAAGAGTCGGGCAGCGGAGTATTCTCCTGGCAGGGCTGTCCTGCATCCTTCTCTGCCCTACGCAGTCCTCATCTTCCTGATCACCATGCATGGACTGACTTGATACAACAACTGCCTAACAGGGATGAGCTGTGGGCACTGGTCTCAGAGGTTAGGGCAGCCTGCAGAGAGGAGATTGCTCAATCAGGCAGGACATTAACGCAAATAGTTTCCCGCGTGGAAACGCTTGAGGAGGACCATGATAACAGGCGGAAAATTTCATCTCTTAAATCCCTTTCTTCTGCGCAAATGTCTACGGTCAGGGGCTTGGCTCGACATGTGGAGGATTTAGACAACGCGGCCGCAGGAACAACATTAGGGTTCGGGGGCTCCCCGGGAACACAGGGGGAGGAGGACTTACAGGCTGTCCTGGAATCTAAAATTCAACCGCTACTTGGAGCTACCCCTCCCGCCCATCAAGCTTGACAGGGCCCACAGAGCGCTCCGACCAAAGGGTTCCTCTCCGCTCCCCAGGGATTTATATGCTACTACATGGGCCATTCGGTTTAAAGAAGCAATAATGGAGAAAGCCAGGCGCCATACACAGGGATCGACTATCAGGGACTCCTATTACAGATTTCGCTGACCTCTCTGGCAAACATTGCAGAAGCGCCGCCACCTCAGACGCTGCTTGCTATCCTGAAAGAGAATTGTATCCTTTATAGGTGGCACTTTCCGTTTGCTCTCTCTGCCAGAATTGAGGGTCGCTCAGCTGTTCTTTGTGTCTTTGCTGACCTCCCAAATTTTTGCAATACCCTGAAAATTCCCCCTCCAAAAATGGCGATTGGGAAAATGTCTGTACTCCCGCCCCCCACCACCGCAGATGGAATCGGTTGTGACTCGCAAGGACCTCTCCCGGGAAAACCCCTCCTTCAGCCCAGAAACCCCAACGTTTTCCACCCCGCTGACTACGGGACTTCCATACTGACTGGAGGGCCTTCAACATCCCCGTCCCTCTCCTCTCTGGAGCTACTGCACCCATCTAGGGGCTTTCATTAGTCTTCTGCATTTTATAGGGCTTATGATGTTTATCTTCTTGTATTAAGGATAGACCGCTAGCTGTATGCCTCTCAGCTTTGGTTTCTTATCCTTGTTTGTTGAGAGCATTTGTCGCTTCCCGGATTCTCTCTTCTCCTTCCTGCCTTTTGGCTGGTGGGACTTGAGAACAGCTTTTTCCATACACTCAGGAGTCTGGGTGGAGTCTCGTCTGTCGGCATTCTTTTAGGAGGCCTAGGTGGTAGGCGACCATTTTAAACTCCGAAGCCCCCATAACAACCGGTGTACATGCGCTAAAGGATAAGCATGAGCTGGGCACATGGGCAGGGTGTATTATAACCTCTGGTCTTGGGTGACCCCGCATCTCTCTGGTTTTATTGTCGGTGTTTAAACGGTGATTTTCTGGTCTAGTTTTGTTGGGTCGATGGTCTGTTGTTGTCTCCCTACCATCTTGTTGTCCCACATTCCGCCCACCCCCACCTTTTTCCTTTCTCCTCTCCTCGCATTCTGCATATTCAGGTGACTGTACAGATCCTGGAAGTCCACTGCTTGGGAGACGACCTTCTTTCGGCACACTCATCCTCAATGGTTAATAGCCTCCCACAACACTGGAAATGGTACGTTTTTGTGTACACTTTAACCAGTTTAATGGACTTAACTATTACATAAGCGCAGGCCTGGCCCTGAGGGTATGTAGGTCCCTGCGAGCCGACATTGTGTTTTTACAGGCAAACCCTCTTTGACTCCAAAGGCTCTATTTCAGCTTTGCTCTGGACCTCATTACTCCACGCTCTTTTTTCTGCATTTAATGACATGGAAGAGGGAGAGTGGCTATACTAATTGCCAACAACCTGTAGATTGCAGGTTGAGGCTATAGCTGGCTGGACCCGGCCTTGGGTGGTACACAATCATCTTAAAGCTACATTATGAGAGTCAAACGATACATTATGACAACTTTACGCGCCAAAGTCTCACAGTGTCCCCTTCGCTAAAAATAGGGATCTTTTCTGAAGCTAGCAAAGTATTCCTCTGCAGCCTTGCTTCCTTGGGGGGGACTCTTAATATGACTTTTCTCGGTATCCATGGATAGATTGTAGTTTGGTTGGAAAGACCTCAAATCCTACACTTGCCAGATTGTTCACAGCCTTAGAAAGCTAATTCGCTCTCCACGGTTGTTCAACCCTATGGAGGGATCAATCTACTAAAAGTAAGGAAAGTACTCTTTTTTCTCCCACTCTATCAATCGCACACTAGGCTTGATTTTTTTTGGCAATGCTCCCAACCTTAGGGCTATACAGGGTTCCCACTTTGAGCCCTTTATTATTGTCGATCACGACCCCAGTCATGGTCATTTTAACAATGTTTACAGCTCCAGCTCAGCGGGCTATGGTTTTGGAGGTGAATGAATCACTCATTAAAAAGGCCGGCTAGCCTCGAAGGAGCAGTTTGGTGAGTCGCTCAGTTCTTACTTTGATCTAAGTGTGGGTTCTGTCTCTGCGCCTTCGTCCTCTGGAGGCCCACAAGGCAGTCTTTAGAATGGCAATTGCATTGCCCTAGGCACCATAGCTTTAATAAGAGATACCGCAGAATGATCATCTGATACGCACCCTCCTGAAAGGGACTGGAACGCAAAATGGCACAATGCACTTAGGCGTTTCAAAATTCTGGAGACGTATAGTCTCAGTTCGAAATAGCCTTAAGGATTTAGCCCGTGGCAGGTGTGGAGATGCTCCTTCTCTGTACTCGAAAACAAAGGTATTATGAATATGGGAACAAGGCACAAACGACTTGTTTAGCAAGGCAACGAAGAGCGGCTCAAATACAATCAATGACTCTAGCACTTAAGGTCAAGGAGGGGTATACTGAGGTATGAACCCAAAGTCTGTTGTTGAAAATCTTCCTTGGTTTATTTTCTCTGAACTCTATGCGATCCCTCGCCAGTTCCAGACCATGGAATGGGAGCCCAGGACTCTTATACGGGGAATTTGTCTTTTATATGAAAATACACGCTTGCCAGTCGCATCCGCACGTCGGCGGTGGACTCTTAGGTGCTCCAATTCAATTAGAGAAAATAGGAGGAGTCATCAGGCCTTTCCGTCCCGGTAAAGCCCCAGCCCAGATGGGGTCGTACCCAATCTTGTACTTTAAAGTCTATTCAGATTTATTTTTGACCCCGCATATGCTGCACTTTATAACTCATTTCTGGAAGGAGCTGCCATCGACAATCCATGTCACATTTGTATATAAACTTTTGATCCACAAAACCAGGAAAGGGACCCAGCGGACAGTGCTAGTTTACGCCCGATTGCGTTTGCTCAAAAAAACTCTGGACCTGAAGATCATACCAAAATCCTGGTAACAGACTGAAAACCATGGCTTCCTCACTGATACACAGGGAAGGTAGGATTCGTCCCTATTCACAGCAGGTTGGGGGAGATAACACGAGGCGCACTATTAACCTGGTGGATGCTGTTAACCCACCTTGCGCAGCAGGCTCTACTCCTCAGCCTAGGATGCTGAGTGGCTCTGTGATAGGCTGCTGTGTGGCTTTTCCTTTTTGAGGCTCTCTTGGCATACGGTGTTCTCTGGTCGCCCTTGCCTTGGCTCGGCAGTCAGAGGTTTATACTTTTCCCTCGGCGTCACATTAAATACTCCCTCACTATTATCTCCGATACCTTTGGAATAAAAGGTACTAGACAGGGATGGCTTCGCTCTCCCACTCCTTGCGTTGTGCATAAAACCTCTTGCAGCAGCAATTAGGGCTCAACCAGATTCAAGGGCATTAAAAGATTAGGGATAAGGAGTTTAAAACTTTGTCCCTTTTCAGCGGACGATATTCTGTTGACCTCTGCACTGAGTCGTAACATAGACCACGTTACCTACCTTCATGCCCTTCTTGCTGAAATATTTGGAGCCTCCTCGGGATATTTAGATCAACACCTCAAAGACATGAGGCCCTTCCATTCAACATGCTCTTCTGAGGTCTCATCATCATCAAAAATGATTAGACTCCTCGCATAGTGGCAAACCCAATCGCTCAAGTACCTGGGCATCCAGATAAACAGACCTATATCCCTCCCTCTATAGCGCTAATTTCCCTCCCCTCTTTAAAGAATTGAAGATACACTCTCTAGGGAGGCACCCGCCTTTCCTCTTCTTTCTAGGTTGTAATTTATTCGGTCAAAAGTCCATCTTTAGCCAAAACTCCTCTACCTATTCGAAAAAACTTCCCGTGGTAGCGGTCCGTGAGTGAGCCTAACAACTCCATACAGGGCTGCATTCCTAAGTTTCGCTATGGGCACCAGGGAGGCATAGGGTAGCTCCAAAAGTGTTATCGATGGCCAGTAGGCGGCGTGGAGGACTGGCGGTTCCTAATATCCTCAACTACTATTGGGCCACCCACTTGCCGTTGTTATCTCCGCTTGGTCATCCTCCGAGGCATATACCAAGTGGATGGAGATAGAAAAGCTGTGGCTTGGCACACATCCACCCAATGCACCTTCTATGGCATCGAAGCCTCTCCCTCACTGGGATACCTATTTGGGTTCCACATCACGTTTACGCAGCAGATATGGAATCAGTGCAGGACCAGAATTTCAGTTAGCTTCCAAAGCTTACACCTATGGCTTCCTTTTTGTGTGACACCCCTTTTCCCTGCGGATGGCTCATCTGGATTGTAGCAACGACTGTGGCTTTTTGGCTATGAGCTATTCCGGTTTGTGGATGTTGCTAGGGCTGGAGACAAGAGGCTGATTCCCGTTTGACACACCTTCAGAGGGGACTATAATCTCCTGAGAGATCCCGATTTCACTACTCCAAATTAACCTCACCTCATGTCTTCCTTGTTTGGCACATCTACCCTCTTCGATCCAGACCTCTTTTCGAACACTCTGTAAAAGCGGGCCACATAGTACTAAGGGTCTCATTTCCCATGATCTACTCCATTCTTTCGGACCCCCCTCTACTGAAACCCCACAATCAAATTACATGGCCAAGTGGGGGGAAAGCTCCTAGGTAGGGAAATATCACTCCCTCTCATGGGCAGGTGATGTTTGGAATGCAGCGGCGAAATCCTCGTAATGTACTCCCAAGCATAAAGTAAATAAATTCCTTATAAAAAAATACTATTTCTTTTGGGCTACCATACACCGGAGGTCCTGCCAAATGGATCCCCTCAGTCCATACGGTATGCTGGCGATGTTGCTCCTCTAGTGGGTACGCGACCGGCAATATTGTTGTGGGATTGCCCGATTATTCATCCCTTTTGGTTCAAAGGTCAGGAAGCTTATAGCTGAGGGTTTGGGGGGGTGTGGTAGGGTATCCAGATTGGACCCTCTTACCTATTTATTGAGTGGGCCGGTTCAAGGGTCTATACAAAGCAGAGATTCCTAACTTATCGTACATCTCCTCACAGGAGCCAGGTGCCTATATTTCAGGTGAGATGGAGGGCAGGACACGCAACCAAGTAGCAGGGGATCTCTTCAGAGGCTCACAGAACCGGGAATGGAGTTTTAACTGACCCTGCTCCCATGACCAAATTGAGATTTCATTTGATAAAATCTGTGTCGCATGGGACATTGCACCAGCTTGTTTGGACCATCTTGACCAGAACCCTTCCCTTCTTTCACCCCTCCCCCACCACTCTCCTTACCCCGTTTGGGTTGGTTCATGTCCTACATCTATATGTTTGGTGCATGTTTCTTATGACTGAGTGCTGGAAAGTCTTTCATCTATGGCTAATGAGTAACCATGAAGCCTTATCTAATTCGCAGCCTCAATGTTACTTCTGTTTAGGTTTGATTGCATATGCTCAATGCCTGATTCACACATGCCTTATACGTGTACTATATTTTTCAGGTGTCAATTTGCACCGTTGTTTTACTTGTTTTGTCACAATAATTGAAAAATCAATAAAAATTGTCAATTTAAAAAAAAATAAAAAATACGTTATCACAATCACAACTTTTCAATGGGAGAACGATCAATGGAAAAATGTAGCTGGTCATTGAGTCTTTTCAGGCCAGGTCATAAAGAGGTGAAATACATTTACTGCTGAAATGATAAGATGAACATGCCATGTCAGCTAGGTGAACAAGGGGAACAGTGTCACATAAGATACAATTAAACATAACAATGCTACCATGGCCTTTCTTAACACAAGTTTCCCTAATATGGCCCTAAAAAATGTATAACTTGATCCATGAAATGAAAATAGATCTCTGTATATGAATCGCTCTAAACTCATTAATCACTTCCCCTGCACACCTTAATTCAGTCATCGGCAACTATTGTTCTTTTTGTGTTGGAGCACTGTCAAAATTCATCACTTATTTAAAGATGCTCTCGCAGTATGTACAATATGTTTTAATGAGAGCAAAATTAGAGGAAACTATTGTTTTATATACTCTACGATATTAGATTGAAGTATTCTTGGAAATCTCAGTAGTAGTCCTTAGCTTAAAGAGAATGCACTTATTAGGACTTGATGCAGATAACTATTCTTTTTTTTTTTGCTGTTATTTTCTGATTTTTCAGTTTTCAGTGAGAGAGTTTTTTAAGAATGCTATGTGATCGGTGCAGAGGTCATTGCACAGGTATGCTAGGATTTTACATGTCTTATTGGTGGATCACCTGTTATATGTACAGAAGAATTATTTTCCCTGTAATCCTACTTGTGCTGATAATGAGATGACTGTTGATAAGTGATCTTTACAGGACAGGAAATGTCAGGCTATTGGGGCTTAGCAGCCAGAGTGAAATTATTTTTATTATTATTTTTAATATCGGTAATGACAGCAAAAAGGATGTGGGTAATTCTATAGCAGTAATTGGCATCATCAGCTCTGCTATTCCTAGCTGATTCTATAGAGTGACAGTAGTGTTGAAAGTTTGTAAATAGCAGTGTGCAAGGCTACAGGCTCTAAGGCTTTAAACTTGTCATTAACTTAGGTAATAGGTAAACAAGCTCTTGTGCTAAAGATAAGACTCAGCAGGGAGTCCCTGACAGCAGTTTGGAGCAATGAGAAATAAGAGAGAGCAGGAAGAGTTGGTGTGTATCCGAGAGAAACTTGTGTAAACTAGTGGTAAATAACATCTTCGTCAACCGCTTAACAAAGCAAAATCAACACAGCAATGTATGTGGCAATAGTCTTTATTTACTTTTTCCCTACATGTTAAAAACTAATCATTGTGGTGAGTAAACCCCTTTAAGGCAGAGATGTATGGGGGGACAAGTTATAGAGAGCCTTATATGTCATTGTTACTAGCTTAAACTGATTTTTTTCGACAGTGGTTAGCCAGTGAAGGGATTGGCAGAGGTGAAGGCACAGGAGTAGCATGAAGAGAGGTGGATCAGCTGGGCAGTGGAGTCGAGGATGGATTGAAGGGGAGCAAGAGTACTAGATGGGAGGCCACAGAAAATTCACACCTACCTCCTAAGGACAGTCCGTATTTTTGAATCATATCCTCCTTTCACTCTTTGGGCCACATGTATGAAACTTTTTTTTGTCCATAGTAACCTATGGGCAATAAAGTGAGTTTTAGACCTAAACAGGTGGGCGGTTCTACCACAGTGATTGATGAATCAGCTCTGATATTCTTGCCTGCAGAGGCATAGCTAGGATCCTAAAACATCTGGGGCATGGGCCCTCTGTGTCATGATTTGCCCAACAGGGCTGGGTTCACACAGCATTTTTCACGCAATATTGTAATCTGCGACAAATATTTTCATGGAGAAAAAACGTATGTTCCTGTCACTAATTTTACACATATTCCACATAGATCCTGTCCAGCACTTCAATAGTACACTAGGTAATGAATATCAGTGCTGACAAATTAGCTCTTTCAAAAGTGCTGATCTATGTATGATAGTGTAAAACCTTAAAAATATCGGTCATACAGTTATCAAATAATACATCTGTACATGGAGCAAATATACCATACCTGTTATTTTTACAAGAAAAATAAACCTTGCAATACCAAGACCTAATAATATTGCTGTATTACTTAAGGACCAAATAATACTCCCTGACTCTATCCAAATATTACAACCACATGTGACTATCAGCTGTACACAGCGCTCTGTAAGTGATTATAGTGCAATTACATCCAGTGACTCACAAATGATGGGAGTCGTTCAATTTCCTTTTTCATCTCCATCGGCCTAGACCATCACGACGACTAGTCTCTGCAGAATTTACCACACAAACATTTTGGGATCCTCACTAGTCCAGCACCTAAATACATGAGGGATGTCTATATACCTCCCTACTTACTGGGGTCCTATATAGGAAAGCATGCAGATTCTCCATCACCCATAGCAACTGACTTTTCTATTATTGGAAAGCTGGGCACCTACTGTGGGGGTTAAGGAATCACCCATTGTTCCTATTTAGGCCCCCATTAGGTAGGGAGGTATATAGACACCCCCCAGTAGGTAGGTATGAAGGTCCCCTCAGTAGGTAGGTATATAGGACTCCTTAGTAGGTAGGTATATAGGTCCTCTTAGCAGGTATGTAGATACATAGCCCCCTATAGGTGTCATTAGTAGGTAGCTAGGTATATAGGTATCCTTGGTAGGTAGCTAGGTATATGGCCCCTTTCAGTAGGTAAACAGGTATATATGGCCTCCTGTAGGTAGTTTATATAGTCCCCTATACAAGGGAAGTAAGTATGTACCCCTCCCCCCCACAAAAAAGTTAGGCAGGTAGTTATATAGGCAAGCACAGTAAGTATGTATTTAGGGTCCCCTGTAGATAGGTATATAGGCACTTTCAGTAGCTAGGAGAGTACATAGGTCCCCCAATAGATAATTAAATAAGTCCCCTTGGTAGGTATTTAGGTCACCCCAGTAAGTAGGTAGGTACATAGGTCCCATAGTAGGTTGATAGGTGTACAGGGCCTCCAGTAGTTTGGTATGTGTATAGGGTCCCCTAATAGGTTGGTAGTTAGATGGGTCTCCCCAGTGGGTTGGTAACTATATAGGTCCCCCAGTTTGTAGGTAGGTATACAAATCCCACTTATACGTTGTTAGGCTTATAGTTTGTTCCGACAGGTTGGTAGGTCTGAAGGTACATCAGTAGATAGGTCAACCCAATAGATTAGTAGGTCTATAGGGCCCTCTAGTAGGTTTGTAGGTCTATAGGTCCCCTCGCCAGTAGGTTGATAGGTATATAAAGCCTCTTAGTAGTTTGGTAGGTATATACATCCCCAATAAGTCGGTAGTTCCATAGGGCCCCCCAGTAGGTAGGTTAAGTTTATAGGTCCCCCAGTAAGTTGGTAGATCTATAGGTCCCCCAGTATGTAGTTAGGTATATAGGTCCCTCCATTAGGTAGGTAGGTCTATAGATTCCCAAAAATGCAAAATATAATAAAACTAATATTCACCTCTCCCCATTATCCATCAAACTACCTCCTCGCGTTCTGTACAGATGGCATCATGTCTATAGGTCCCCTCACCAGTAGGTTGATAGGTATATAAAGCCTCTTAGTAGTTTGGTAGGTATATACATTCCCCAATAAGTCGGTAGTTCCATAGGGCCCCCCAGTAGGTAGGTTAAGTTTATAGGTCCCCCAGTAAGTTGGTAGGTCTATAGGTCCCCCAGTATGTAGGTAGGTATATAGATCCCTCCAGTAGGTAGGTAGGTTTATAGATTCCCAAAAATGCAAAATATAATAAAACTAATATTCACCTCTCTCCGTTATCCGTCAAACTCCCTCCTCGCGTTATGTGAAGGTGGCATCATGTCATCATGCCTCCTGTGTAGTTATGCTAACCCCAGTCCAAGTGGTGTGATATCATTACATCAAACTGCCTAACATTCAACAGGGAGTGAGTCACTATGGCTGGAGAGAGCTGCCTGTGGCAATTAGAGCAGAGAGGATGAGAAGAGACAGATGGTCGGTTACCTAGAAAAACTTGTGTAAACAGCAGTAGGTAAAATCTCCTAATGAAAGCAAAATCAGAACAGCAATGTATTTGATAATAGTCTTTATTTACCTTTGTCTAAATGATTAAAGTTAATCATTGTGGTGAAAAAACCACTTTAACTTTTATTAACAAAATTACTATATTACCCCAAAAATGATCTCTCTGACTCCTTATTTTATATTAGCCTACAGTTTATATAATATTTTAAAAGGTGTTCCATTTAAAAAAAAAAAAAAAAAATTGTTTATCATCCAGTCGGGGGTGTGGGAATTAAAATAGAAAAATGCACCTTATAAATCCAATCATTTTATCGCTGTCTCCACTCCTGGCTGATGACGTCAAATTCATTGTCCATATGAACCTCCAGCTACTAATGGGCCACAGCGATCAACTTTCTGGATACACAACACATGTCCACTAAGGCCTGTAATTGGCTGCAGCATCACGTTAGGACTGCTCACAATATCATTAGTGGGTGTACTGGTATTGGTGGCAGCACTAGAACGAGTTTAAAAGGCAAGTCTTTTTTCTATTTTTTAATCTCTCCAGATCAACTCATGAGCTATGTTAAGATTGGAAAATCCCTTAATGATTTTTGAAATTTGCTGACTATCCAAAATATTGGGAGGTATGATTCATGTCATACTGAGGCATGCATATATACTGGTTCAGTGTGGTTTTTTTAAGTAAATGATAGCTGGATCATTGTATGAAAAAAGCTCTTATTATTTTTTCTTTCACCCCTTTTTCCTCATAAATCGTAACCTGTTGCAAGCAAGCCTTTATTGTTTTTGCTTGAAATGGGAATTTGTCTATTACTATATAAAGTCTGATTTTGTCCGTGTCCATATAGCCTCTGTTTTACTCACTGTACTATGAGGAGTCTGTAAGATGTGACTGTTCAGTGAGCAGATAACAGAGACTCTAGGCACTGTACATGCTGCTTCTACACAACTGCAATGTCAAGACCTTTAACCTAAATTGAATCTCCTGCCATATGCATCAGGACAAAGAGATGCACCAGCAGATTCCTGCACAGTGCAAAAAAGTGTGCTCAATAGTCTGAAAAATATAATAACTGAAATAGCAGTTTCAATGTATTATTTTGTCATGTGGCAGAAATCTTTACTTGATTACAAAAGATGCTGAGCTATGAGTATTTAGATCTCTAGACCTTTACTGATACTTCATGCCAATGACATTCTACATTAGCCTTGAAAGGTATCAGTCATTTGTTTTCCTACACCAGCGCCCAAGCAAGGTAAAAAATTACCAACATTTCAATTCTTCTTTTATTACGTAACATTCAGATGCAAATCATCACTGTTCATATGCAAATTACAAAAATATAAAAGGATAAAATGGTCATCTTATTTTTCTTGTCAAAAAGGCTTCGAAAATTTTTCCCATTCGTGGATCTCTTCTTATGTCTTTTTTTTTTTTACCCATAGCATTGTAAACTTTGTGGGAAAAAAATTTCTATTTCTAAAAGTGTCACTGTATTTAAAACCTTTGTTGAGTAAATTTATTAGACCACTTCCTATTTTCATTTTGCTCTGTAGCTCAAAAAACAAGTTACTGTTGTCAGGGGCTGGGAAGTAAGGTTTTGTGGTAGGCTGACAATTGCATGTAGTCTCCTACTTACTGTTCCAGAACTGCTTTAATAGAAAATAATGGTGGTCCAACGTTTATATTGTTCTCTCTAGGAAAGTGGTTTTATGATTTGTGCATGTGAGCAGTTTTGGTATTTCTGAAAGGGCACCTGGAGATCTTATTTATTAAAATAAGATCTACACACCGACGTCCTTAAAGAGAATATTGTTATGTGTGTATAGCAATGCATGAAGAATTAATGGACAGGTGAATAAATATTCTGTCTCAGGATGCAAATGTTTGGCTGTTTTACTTATTTTGCAATACAGTCTTCCATGTGAATCTTGCCCTTTAACCCCAGGATGAATATTATTTCAAAAAATATTTTCTGGGTTTTTTTCCCAAAAAGCTATTGATCTAAGCTTCTGGTTCGTTGCCGAACTCAGATACAGTACACGGCTCGGTTTCCTTTTATCTCCACCAGCTTGTAACTTAGTTATCACTTTTGCTTTATCCAATATCTCTTTGCTTCTCCCTTTTTTTTCTTCTGCATGAAAAGCCACTTTCACATGGGCAAGCAATTAGAAAGTTGACATATACAGTTATACAATTTCATAGTAACTTTTTAATGGAATTGAGACTGAAGAATGGAGGGAGACTTTTGATGTCTCAAATAATAGTTATAGTTCAAAGAGCATTGTTGCATATTTGCAGTTTATTTCTACAAATCTGAGTTCAATTTCATTACTGAAACCTTACAACAGAAAAAAAGTGCAGTTTCTATATGTCGTATACATGCAGCTTAAGTCATCAGTTTGTACTGCAATTATTTGTAACAATGTAGCTCGGAAAAATCACTGAGCAATTTTTCCTTCCAGTTTTCAACTCAGTTTGTAGAAATGTGACTTGATTGCTGATTATATGTTTGTAGCACATTATGGAAATGCAGAAATACCAAAATGCATGCCTTATAGTGTGCTGATTTTATCATTTTCAAGGTACACTGAAGCTGTAGCATTTCCTCACTTCAAGTCCATGTAATGACCTCAAAACCCAAACTCCTGGGGTTCTACTGAAGTAAACATGAAGATGTTGAAAACAAATGCTAGCTAAACCCAAAACACCTTTTTAGATTTATGTTTTTTACGTAGGGGAAAAAGCGCTAAAAGGGCAATATTAAAACTAACCATTTATGGCATGCAGTCACAAAAGTGAAACAACACAACATAAAAGAAAGGGTTAGTAAATGTTTTCCATTTTTCCAAACTGTAATGGTTATATGAAGATTAGATTGGTCAGTTTAAGTCAGGGGTGCTTAAACTCATTTTCACTGTGGGCCACATCAGCATTATGGTAGCACTCAAAGGGCCATTTGTAACTGTATCAGTGTATAAATACAAGTATTTCATAATTAACATAATATAAAGGACATCATTTGAAATAACCTGTGACATGATATGCAAAAAATGGAAGTGTCCCAGCAGGCTTTTTATGTTGTGTATGACTTTTCTTTAAAGGGGCTAAAAAATGTTTAAATTGTTCTACCACAGATGTGCCATGTTATTCTTTAAGGTATCTTCTAAGGTAATATAGTAGCAAACCCCTCCACCTATTCAGCACTAAGTTTACTATCTTGGAGAATGACTAGGGTGCATGGGTGGGGCTATCAGGGTTGCGTCATTTATTACAAGGCTATCACGGTTGCGTCACCACCAATAAATTGCTGAATAGAACACTGGGGAGATCTGTGCTGGAGTGCTGAATCCAAGATGATGTCCAGTCTCTGTGCTGTTGCTGCCACATAGGTCAAAATTGCCTGTATC
>JAODAL010056257.1:0-23407 GCA_025379985.1 Phyllomedusa bahiana | reverse complement strand
AGGAATTGTACAGCGTCTACAGGGCAAGGCAAACTTAGATGCCAATCAACAGTGATCACGATAACTTATTAGAGCACATTTATCAAGGCAGTTGCGCTGGAATTATTGCACAATTTGCACCAAAAATGTTGTATATTCATCACACCACATTAATTTTGTTTCAGACAGTTTCTAAACACTTCTGCACCTTGTCAAACAAAAGGGGTGAAGCCTCTATTAAAAAAAAAAAAAAAAAAGCGTGTCTTTATATAATGGGGGAATAGCTTAGTGTACAACACCGTGCAGCACAATTTTGGCGCAGTTAGTGGCACTGTACTGAGTAAGCCAACTGAAAAATGGTGTAAAGATAGACTAGACCGTTCTAACAAGCATTAGATTTATTAACAATTGTAAGACTCTCTAGCTTAAGTTCACACTGTCTAACAGACAGTATTAATGAATCTGCCCCATTATGTTGTTCACAATACTACAAACCTTCCCAGTGTAGCCAGTGTTACAGCTGCTTCAAGGTGAAACTTTAAATGGGTTTTCCAAGACTATTAAAAAATCTCCCTTCCATACATGCCAACTCTCCCGTTTTTGGCGGGGGGGTCCCGCTATTTGGGGTCCACCCCCCCGCCCTCCCGGGGGAGTTGGCATTTCTCCCGCCGCCAGCAGGCGGCGGGGGTCCTTCAAATGGCCACGGCGCCGGAGTAGCGCTGGTACGCTACTCCGGCGCCGCCGGTCCGTTCCCACAGGCGGGTGCAGCGGGTGCAGGGTCCGCTCACCCGCCCGGAGTCTCGCTGAGCAGGGAGGAGGCAGGAGGGATCGCTCCCTCCTGCCTCCTCCTCCTGTATGTTCGGCGCCGGTGTGCGTCGTACACACATGTCAGCGTCACAGAGGAAGTGACGCGCGGCTGCACTCGCTTTCCCTGTGACGCTGAGGAGCTGTCGAGGAGCGGGCCGCTCTGCAGGAGCCTGGTCAGGTAAGTGGATTTTATTATTTTATTTTTATTAGTTTTAGGGGGGCACTGTCTGGCTACAATGGGGGAGTCTACCTGGCTACAATGGGGGGGCACTACCTGGCTACAATGGAGGCACTACCTGGCTACTAATGGGGGCACTACCTGGCTACTAATGGGGGTACTACCTGGCTACTAATGGGGGTACTACCTCACTACTAATGGGGGTAACTACCTGGCTACAATGGGGGGTCTACCTGGCTAACAATGGAGGCACTACCTGGCTAACAATGGAGGCACTACCTGGCTAACAATGGAGGCACTACCTGGCTACAATGGGGGCCCAACCTGGCGACTAATGGGGGGACTACCTGGCTACAATGGAGGCATGGGGGCACTACCTGGCTAACGATAGGGGCACTACCTGGCTAACAATGGGGGCACTACCTGGCTAACAATGGGGGCACTACCTGGCTAACAATGGGGGCACTACCTGGCAAACAATGGGGGCACTACCTGGCAAACAATGGGGGCACTACCTGGCAAACAATGGGGGCACTACCTGGCAAACAATGGGGGCACTACCTGGCAAACAATGGGGGAATCTACCTGGCTAACAAAGGGGGGCATCTACCTGGCTACAAATTTGGCTCTACCTGGCTACAGAGAGGGCATCTACCTGCCTGTAAGGGGCACTACCTGGTTATGGGGAGCTACTACCTGGCTATAAGGGCATCTACCTGGCTTTCTTCCAAAGCCGTTATGCAGTTAGGTGGAGTAGGTGTGGCTTTTTGAAGGGGCGTGGCATACCATCAAGATGGGCGTGGCCATGCAATTTTTTCCCACTAATATCTCCTGCTTTTTCATTTTCAAAACTTGGCAACTATGCTCCCTTCCACTGTGCTAAAATAGAAAAAGAATCCATACTTGACTCTGCCATCACCACGGTTCCATCTTCGCCAGAGCTCCGGTGTTCTCACGGGTCCCTCACTGATGATGTTACATTCATGGATCACATGATGCTACAACCAATCTGCATGTCTATCATGTGACCACAGAGGTCAGTGATTGGCTGCAGAATTCTGTGATTCAGGAACATGATGTCATCAGTGAGGGACACTGAGATAACACAGGAGTTCTGGCAGCGCTGGAACAGTGGTGATGGGAGAGGTAAGTATGAAAGCATTTTCTATTTCTGGCACGGCAGGGGGTGGTAGGGAGGTTTGTAGAAGTCTTGGAAAACCCTTTGATAAAAGCAGTCAATTTTAAGACTTCTATTATGTAATAATAATGTGCTGGATTGCCGGTTTGAGCAGGTTGTCTCCTACTGGCATCATTACAGGGCAGTCCAGAGGGCATAAATTAGTAGCAAGAGTTAGGTGCTAAGTGAAAGTGTGTGTGCCACCATAAACATACATTACACACAAAGTCCACAACAAACCGCAGTTGAGTTTTGAGTGTTACCCAGATTTATAGAGGAAAAGGTAATGAACAATGTGACTCTTCAATGAGTAATAGCAGACAAGTGATATATTTCAGTTTATCATCTGTCATGGATGTTTTGGCTGGGGACGGTCTTCATCAGGAGAGATCTGGATGGGTGTTGCAAAGCAAGACTGATAGATCAGCAAGTGCTACAGAAGTGCTCGCTCTTCTATCTGTCCAGGTCCCTCCTGATGAAGGCCATTCCAGGCTGAAACCCTGACAAACTGGAATATTGGGGTGCTTTAAAGAGAACTTGTCAGCTACTTTATGCTGCCCGAATGGCGGGCAGCATGAAATAGCTGCAGGTTACCCAATCCTAACCCTGTGTGTTTGACCCTGAAACGCTGCGGCGTTCCCAGGTAAAAGACTGAGCGGAGAAGCCGCTGTGCCCGGTCCGATGTGCAGCTTCTCCTCACCCCCTCAGCTTGACTAACAGCTCTCTCCCATGTCTATAAACGAAGACTCAGATCAGAATCAGCTCCCCACACAGACTCGGCTCCCCACACCTGGGACAACTTCACTGGGTATGTACCCGGCAACGCCGCAGCGTTTCAGGGTAAAACATACAGGGTTAGCTTCGGGTAAGCTGCAGCTATTTCATGCTGCCCGTCATTCACGCAGCATAGAGTAGCTGACCGGTTCCCTTCAAGTCAATTACCTGTCCATTATTCCTCATTGGATTCACATTGTCCGTTGTAATTACCTTCTTCTCAATAAAACTGGCTAACAATTGAAATGCAACCAAGGTGTGCCGTGACCTTACTCTAAACATATATTCCTCTCTTATGTGAACTTATCTGTATGGCTGCAGCCTCAGATTTCAGAACAGTCGCCTGCAAGCGGTGGTTTAGGCTGGAAATTGCAGTCTTGCAATATTCAGGGAGCTACAGGCAGCAAACACTATTCCACTTGCCCAATAAAGCACATGATATCAACTAGACAAGCAGGGTTATTTCTCTTTTTTAATGAGAACTTAAGTCTACGAGGGCAGAAACCAGCACACAGACCCTTACTGACCAATGTGCTGTGGGGCCAAAGGCGCCTTTTCACAGATATCATGGAGCCTACCTGACTTTTCAGGCTCCTTATCCTCTTCTATCGTCTGTTTCATCGCCTCCCGTTGCTGCTGGAAACTTTTTCCTTTGTAGAAGAAATAAACATTCAGAAGAATTTATAATATAGTAACATAAAACTGCTAAAAGGACAGAAATTGAATGTATTCTACAAGCCACTTATCAGAGTTACTATAAGAGCGTTCCTTATAATCTGCTTAGGGCTAAATTTAGCCACTTAATCGCCAATTGACATGTGACAATTCACCATTCATAAAGAAACTAGAGGAACACATTAATCAGGCGGTAAATGAAAGAGAACAATACCTGGCACGAGGCCTGCAAGAGGCTGGTTGTCCTCATCTCCGTCTCTATAGGCCTGCCACCAGTTGGGGTCATCCTGGCTAATGATGTGGAGGATGTCTCCCTTCTGGAAGGAAAGGCCCAGCTCTCTACATGGGACATATGGGTCGTCTGTAGGGTCATAATCAAAGTGTGCTTTTACATGTACCTGGAAAGGAAGAAAACGACACTCAGGTGCTGGAAACACACAATCATGATTTACTGATATAGTCAATTGATTAGATGGGTGAATGTGAAAGACTGAAGGGGTGTCCCAAAAGTACTGATTGCTCATTAGTCCATCAGTTATGATTAAAGGAGAAATGGTCAGGTGGTTTATGCTGCCCTGAGAAGCTGAGCTCTGTGATATATAGGGTTATATGATAGAGGAGAGAAGCTGAGCTCTGTGATATATAGGGTTATATGATAGAGGAGAGAAGCTGAGCTCTGTGATATATAGGGTTATATGATAGAGGAGAGCTCAGCTCCTCTCCTCTATCATATAACCCTATATATCACAGAGCTCAGCTCCTCTATCATATAACCCTATATATCACAGAGCTCAGCTCCTCTCCCTATATCATATAGCCCTATATATCACAGAGCTCAGCTCCTCTCCCTATATCATATAGCCCTATATATCACAGAGCTCAGCTCCTCTCCTATCATATAACCCTATATATCACAGAGCTCAGCTCCTCTCCTATAGCCCTATATATCACAGAGCTCAGCTCCTCTCAAATATAACCCTATATATCACAGAGCTCAGCTCCTCTCCTATCATATAACCCTATATATCACAGAGCTCAGCTCCTCTCCCTCTATCATATAACCCTATATATCACAGAGCTCAGCTCCTCTCCTATCATATAACCCTATATATCACAGAGCTCAGCTCCTCTCTATCATATAACCCTATATATCACAGAGCTCAGCTTCTCTCCTCTATCATATCCTGCTGTCCGAGAGGATAGCATAAACCACCTGACAGATGCCCTTTAAAATTTTTAATCCTTCCCAACAGACTGATGAGCTGCCAGTATTTTTAGAACACCCCTAAAACATTTCCTCACTGGGTTGCAATAAGGAGAAGAGAGGAGAAGTCAGTCGCGATTAATTAACAAGACATTAGGAGTTAAGAGGATCAGTGAACTATTTTAAGGTGACGAGTGATGATCAGTAAAGCAGGGACAGTCAGGGCGACAGCATGCAAGGAACCAAGTCACACACTCCTCAGGACTGTATGGACAATGCTTGGAAGAGTCTAGTCAGGAAACCTCCCAACGTACACAACAAATGTGTCCATGATTATTGTACAATAAGGCGATTGTAAATCACCCCACTGACTCGCCTGCCATAGGCAAACTTGAACCCTTAACCAATAGTATAGATACTTAATTAAGAATAGCATTTTATTATAGTGTAAATAAAAGTTTCTTAAACCTTCCCTAATTAGATTAAAATGAGCCTAAAACACTCTCCCAGTGTATGATATTCCTATAAAAGGAAAGCAACAACTATTCGTAAATGGTCACGACTCTCAGAGTTTGTTCACAGCATTTTTGGATCCAATTTTGGATCCGAAAAATTGCACCCAAAAACGCAGATGCGAGTTTGGATGCAGCAGGATTGAACCCTATAGTTTTTTAATGGGGCTCCCGCTGCGTCTTTCAGACCAAGAATGGACATGTCAATTCTTAGAACGGATCCGAAAGACTCAGAGAAACACATCAGAGATCACTCGTGTGAACGCCGATGTGTGTCTCATAATAAAAGCAATGTAAAGCACATTGCTACTTGTTAGATGAGTGTTTGGGCTTGTTTAGGGTCTGACAGACGGATCCCAACCCGCATCTAAAAGCGTATGTTCACACAGACAGAACACGCCGTGTGAACATACCTTTAATGAAGTTATCAGAAATATCATATTTGTGACAAGTGCAGTTGGATAAAGACAAGAAGTCTCTGTTGAAGATTAAGTTATTGTGCATTAAACTTGGGAACCTTAGTAGGCCGGCGCGGTAACTCCGTCTTCGACAGCAGTGGATTGAGGACATCAGTCGCCGGCATCCGAATTGGTTTAGAGATAAAGGGCTGGTATTTCACCATCCATTACAAAGGAAGGCCAATTATTTCCTTCAGAATACCATTGGTACTAAAAGGATAAGAGGTTTTTCCTGTTTCCTATATTGCAGTATGAAAAGGTGCAGCTCACCTAACTCCCTGATGAAGCCGCATCTGCGGAGAAACATGTTGGGGATGGTTGTGTAGTGCTCGTTTTTAACAAATCTTTACACCAATACCCTATTTGTGGCAAACTACAGTTATCACATATATACTGGATTTTTCCAAATAAGATTTCTGATCCTTGACTTCATTATCATCGTTTCAGAATAATTGTTACTCTCCTTACATTGAAAAATCATAGACCGTTAGGGACCGTGTTTAGGGGGTTTTCACACGGCTTTTTTGGATATATTCTGGATCCGAAAATCGCATCCAAAAACGCAGCGTTGATTGGATCCAACATGCAGCTGTGTGTTGGATGCAGGAGAATCGCACCCTATAGTTTATAATAAGGCTCCTGCTGGTTCTTTCAGATCAAGAATTGACATGTCGATTCTTAGAAAGACTCAATGAGACGTATCCGCAATGATCACTTGTCTGAACGCTGATGCATGTGTCAGAGTAAAAGCAATGTACATCACACTGCTATTTATTAGAGGAGTGTTTGGGTTCGTTTAGGGTCTGACAAACTGATCCAAACACGCATCTAAAAGTGTATGTTCACACGGACCCGACACGCCGTGTGAACATACCCATAGGCTCATTTTTTATCTAGTTAGGGACGTTTTTATAGCATTGTATTATAGGGTTAATGAAATGTATGCTTTATTTACTTTAGTATCTTCACTATTGGTTAAGGATTTAAGCTTGCCTATGGCAAAATAGTGAGTAGCATGATCGCATTAGTCACACGAAGGCCAAAGTGTGTCCTCTTGGCCGCTGTCAGCATTCGATTAACCAAAAAAAAAAAAAATCTAAAAAAACTTGAGGGTGAAAGTGTGGAGCTGACTAAGCTTTTCCATCCAACAGGATCCTGTGAAAAGGCACCTCCAAAAGCAGACACCATAGCATGTGGCGGACACATGCTGAAGTATAGCATCCCTCAAACGCGTAGCTTGGGAAGCTCCAGTGACAACCTGTCCATAGATGGACAAGTTTTGCTGGAGTCTCCAGGGGAAGAAGAGGGGACCTCCTGATGCCCTTCCTCCTCGGCGGGGAGTAATTGCTGTCAGCCGCCAACACACATAAAATACAAGTTGGGTGCCTGTGACATACAGATTTCAGAGGAACAGAAAACGGATCGACTCCCCCAGGGAAAGCTCTAATTTGATGAAACTTGTCCAAATATAAATGGTTCCCATACATGGACTGTTCACGTATAGAAAGCGTCCATATCATTAGAGCTTCCCCTGCAGATGTTAATCAGTGGTGGTGTTCTCCTCTGAAGAACCAATACTACTCACATTTCATGTGTCAGATAGCCATCATCCCACTGTGTGCTTATACAGCGGGATACATCGCAGCCTTCTGCCGAGGGCATACGTCAGGAGCACCCCCGACATAGATGCTGGATGGAAAGTATGTATTATAGTGTGAACAGACCCTTACACTGCACAAGACTTACCACAGTCTCCCTGGCCGGTGGAGGTCTGGCCTGCTGACTAGGAATAAGTACAAAAGACAGCGTCCCGTGCATTTCAGCCTAGGGAAGACAATGGAAATAATGGTCAAAAAAGCAAAAGGCTGAATTCTTCTCTCTCTTACAGTTGCTAAAAGGGATACAAAACATACAAAACCGCTGTGTCCTAAACAATTCAATTCTATGTAGACGTTTATTTCTTTTCCTTCTCATGACTTAAGGTAGCGGACTGTTCCTGGCCTCCCTAGGGGAAACCCAGCAACTAAAGTCTGTCCAATGAACTAAACTCATCCCCCTCATCCCTCTCATCCAAAGGAGAGGAAACCAGGGGACACCTATGGCCAAACAAGTTTGTGTTGGCTCTCTGCTTGCCTTGTCCCATCATTCATTTCTTGCTTTAGTGTCCATTTAAAGCAGTGCTGTGGAGTTAGTAGCCAAATGTCTAAAGCCAATTCCCCTCCCCTCCCCCCGACGCCAAGGTCTTTGCAAATGGCTCATGTGCAACAATTTGTAAGAATGTGAACATAGACTTTTTAACACCATTGGGTAAAGAATTAAGTAACTTATATGCACATAAAAATTAATCATTTATAATCCCTAATAATTAACATTTTTATTTTGAAGCTGGATGTGGAGTAGGTGGATTTCCTTAGGTACAACAACTCTATAACTTTGCTTGAAAGGGATGTTCCATGTACTCGGAAAATGTATAGGATATGCTGTCAAAGTCTGATCGCTGTCCCCCACCTATCTCGGGAACGGGTCTTCAAAAGTGTTGGGTCCGAATGGAGAGCTGGTCGCACTTGGGTGAGACTCTGGCTGTACTCTGAACTCCCATTGAGCAGGATGAACACACTGCTCACCTGTTCTCAGAAATCATATCGGACAGTGAGAACAGTCCTGAACAAGCGGACCAGTTATCTGTTCTGAACCAACACTTTTGGGGTCCTGTTTCTGAGATAAGATATCCCATCACAGTGTGGTAGAAGCTATTGATATGCCATCAAAGTGCTTGCGGGAACACCCGTTTAAATAGGATATAGACAAGAATGTTGAAAATTCACTTAAAGAGGTCGTCTCCTAAAGAAAAGCCCTATCCATTTTCACTTAGGAACCCCGCTATGAGCCAGAATGGAAAGCCACTCTATGAAACTTCTTTGGTCCTGGCTGACTTGAGCTGTCCTATAACATGAATGGTCAATGGGTAGCCAGGACAGGGCCAGTGGAGATCAATTGACTGTGGCAGCAGTCCTATCATGAAATGGGTTGACTCATTAGTGTAAGGCTAAGTCTACACTGCATTGGACAAAATACCTCACGGAAAACCAAATCCTAAAACCGTTGGTAAAACGGAGTTTTTTTCCATTGGATTTTAAAAAACAACCGTTTTTTGGTGCATTAAATTGCCATGGATTCCTGCAAAACAAGTCTGGTGGTTTACATAGACTTCAGTAGTAAATTTTTGACCCTGTCGTTATTTGCAACATGTTCCAAAATACGACATGAGCAGGAAAAAAAAAAAAAAAAACGTTCTGTGGAGACTACAGAACGTTTTTACTATCAAAGTCTATGGGATCTGTTTACAGCGGTTTCAGAGAACGGAAAATGCCAAAAATGTGTGCAGTGGAGACATACCAAAACTCCCTCAAATTAAAAACACCGGAATAAATAAACTAAATCAAACAAGCTCCAAATTAAATTATTCCTTTAAAATATAACTTTTAATCTACAACATTAAAATAATCAATACACCTCTATATTAGATCAGGGACCAATAACAACAGTACCCAATAGACAAAACCTACTAACTTAATCCTATGTAAACCCTACACTAGTAGGCGTCCCTTAGCGGAGACCCCGTCCCAAAAAGGGCGACCCCGCAATACTCCTAGACTATACCCTTACGCTGACCCTATAAATATAGACGTATGTAACAGAGTCAGAAAGGATAAGTAAAAAGTACTATTAATGACCTCTACAACAATAATAAAAAGCAGTATACTAAAAAATCCTCAATATCTCAGACGCGTTTCGTCCCACTCTCAGGGACTTCTCAATGGGGTGCATAGCAAAAAACATACACTGCTGTACCTCAGAAAATAAACGTCACAAATCGTTCTCAAAGATCCTGCATCACACCTGCATCAAATCAATAGAGATGGTGCTCAATATCAATGGACTAGTGTGTCACGGGTAATACTTGCATAGCAGGTTTGCTGTTCATGGGGCTGGTTTGCCTCCTCTCGGATGGGATCACCCTGATGTTGGCATCTCTAATGTCGTCTATATTTATAGGGTCAGCGTAAGGGTATAGTCAGTGGAGACATAGCCTAATATGAAATGGATTTTATTCATTTATGTAGCGCTGTGGAACAGATTTTCATCATTCACATTAGTCTCCGTCACCATTGGGAGTCACCGTCTGAACTCCAGATTTACCTGGCAGTATGTTTTTGGAGTGTTGGGGAAACCAAATGCTCTGGAGGAAGCCCCACATAAACATGGGGAGAACATACAAACTCCTTGCAGATATTGTCCTTGGTGGGATTTGAACCCAGGCAACAGCACAAACCACGGAACCACTGCTGAATAGTGGCTGACATGGAGCCAACATCCCTTTCACACTTACCAGCAATTCAAAGACATCATTGACGTCTTTCCCCCGAATCTCGATACCATTTATTTCCAGGATCTCATCTCCTTCATGCAATAACCCGCTCTTCTCTGCCGCGCCTCCTTTCACGATGCGACTGATGATTACAGAGTCCAGTTCATTTCTTACCGTGGCCCCCTAAAAAAATAACCACCATCAAACCAGATCACATTCAAAGAGTATTACCAGAACCCTATAACAAGCCTGGATCATCAAAGAGTCCTTATTATCAGACCCGGCCCTCCTGCTGCCACGCGCTTCACTTACCAGAGGGATGTCTCTTGCTTTCTCTATCCTTACAATCTTCACCGTCTCATCGCCATACTGGGTAATGTTCTCATAAAACCGATCTTCAGAAACAGATTCTGGCATCATTTCCTGCTCGGCCACCTTGTCATGGGCCAAAAGGAGAGCCTGTGCCAGAGGGAGGGGAACATTAGTGGCACAGAAGCTGCCCACTCCTAGACATAGCAATGCAATACAGGCAGTCCCCGAGTTATGAACGCGATAGGGACTGTAGGTTTGTTGTTAAAGGGGTTTTGCCACAAAGTAAAATTGATGTAGGAAGTTTGAAAATTAAATAATAAACATTTTCACCATTCATCATTATTAACCATTCTGCATCGTTTTGTCTTAGCTGCTCCTTTAGTGATCCATTGTTTACAGCTCGGCTCCAGGGGATACGACCAGGGCTGAGAGCTCCTCCCTCCTGGTCGCACATGCTCAGACATCACTTCTCTCAGGCAGCTACTGAGTGTTCAATCCCCGGGTGCTGTCATTCTACTCCCGTCCTTTGGACTAGTTTGTAATAAGTCAAACAGTGTAAATAAATAAAAAAAGAAACCTCAATGAGGTCTGTGCATTGATAAAGAGAAAAAAAAAGATCCTGCAGGGATATGAACCAAAGACCCTTGTGCTGTAAAGCAAAAATGTTACCTCTGAGCTACAGTGCAGCTACTTACATTTCTTTACTTAAACAGACCTTTCTTTCACTAGAGAGAGGAAAGACCTGGTGATGTCATCCTGCTGGGTCACATGATATGCAATTCAAACAAATCACACACGCCCCCTTCTGAGCACACAGAGCTGAAGAGCTGGATGCAGGAGGGATGAGGTGAGATCGTGGCAAAACCCCTTTAAGTTGAATTTGTATGTAAGCCAGAACAGGTAGACTTCTTAAATGTAACCATCACAAAATATTTTTTTTGTTTTTTTTTTTGTTTTGGACAGTGCAGGGAAAGGTTTCTACATTTGTTTTGCTGTTTGCGCCCCTGATCAGAATATTTCACCTCATGTGCTGCTGTGGCATGCTGGCACTTTTTGTTCCACAGCTACTATCTGCTGTGGAACATGGAACTACAAGTGCCAGCCTCTGTTTGTAACTAGAGGACAGATGTAAGACCGAACGGTGTAGGTTGGAAACTGCCTGTATATAGATGCCTTATTCAAAACTCCCGCCAAACTGGCCCACTTTTCCACTCAAAACGGGGGAACGTTGTTTAAAGTTAAATTAAAAAAAAAACAGACAACCAATCCATAACTTTCAGCCCCATTCAACAACCAAAATAACTAAAAACCATATGTCACTCAAAAACTACCAAACTGAAAACTTATTTCCTTTTACTACTAAACCATATTACACATGTACAAACGTACATATACACCGATGTAAACCGTGTAGAAATAAATGAACCATTTATAAAGTCATATATATATAGGTAAATCACTCCTGCAATTGCTGAACAAATCTTCCACAACTTATTATGCCAAAATTACGGCCATAAAACACATCCTTATATACTACAAACGAGATAAAAAGTCTTATTGCACTTGAGGTTCATTCAGCAACGATCTCCTGGCTTGGAGTATCCTTCAGACAATGTCCAAAAAGTCTTTACAGCGTGATCATTCTCAGACCTGCGGCCCCATCGGCCTCCTCAGGTGTGTGCAACACTGAGATGTTTCAGGGCTCCGCCCCTTCTTCGCTTTTGTAGTATATAAGGATGTGTTTTATCGCTGGAATTTTGGCAGGGCTGTGGAGTCGGCAAGGCGAAGCCCCGACTCCTCAATTTCCCAAACCTCCGACTCCTGACTCCCTCATTAACGGCGCATGTTTAAGTGATAACTTTACTGTAGTAAAATGGTCCCATCAGGCTGTTTATCTCGTTATGATACAATAATCAAGCTATTTAGGTAGAACAGACACTGACAAGCAAAAGGGTAACAATGTTTTGATCTTTTGAACACTTGTGGGTAGAGTTGAAGAAAAAGCTGTATTTGTATCCAAGTCCAGTCTGCACCAACATTGGAATGTGTAGAAGAGACCTGGGATCAGATTTTGGTCAAGACATGCTTGAATCTGATCCAGAGTCCAGAAGGATTCAGGCAGTATTGAAAACCACAGGTGGATTTCCCAAATACTAACTAAAGAATAACTGTAACTAAGCAGATGCTAAATACTTGCAAGTCAATCGTTTATGTATAAAGAATAGGTAAGATGACTGTATATAAAATTACAGTAGCCTCATGTACAAAGCTTAGTGGATGGAGAGATATGGAGCCTGAAAGTCATAAGTTCAAAACAATGTTACCATTTTGCTCGTCAGTGTAAAATATATTTATTGGATATGACTTTAGGACACAAAAACTTGTAAATATGCAAAACACTGGAGGAACATTTGTGGAGACTCTGAATTTGTTCTGAGAAGTAGTATTGCCTCCATCAGATCCTGCATACATGACCTCACATCTGACCTCATTATTTCCAGGCTAGAGAACGGCCTCTCTACACTACCCTGGGTTGGGGGCAAAGCGGTGACCACAGGAGCAACATCTCTAACAATGTCAGGGTATAAAGGAATTGCCTCAGCCACAGGCAGTTTTGATGAACGGTTGATCTTCTACTTCTTTGAAAATAGGAGAAAAATTTTGCTGAAATCTGTTTGCCCTGGGAGCAGAATCTTTTCCCCTGGGGCAGCGCTTTGCCTGCTCCATGTCATCAATTACACTCCTCATGTGATGAGGCTGAAGATATGGGTGCAGTAGCACTGGCCTCCTGCTCTTTGCATCGAACTAACTGGACCAACTTATTATATATTTTGGAAGTTGGACCATTTTATGACGACTCCGACTCCTGCAAAATAGCCACCGACTCCACAGCCCTGAATTTTGGCATAATAACTTGTAGAAGCTTTGTTAAGCAATTGCAGGAGTGATTTACCTATATATATTGCAAGAGTATTGGGTAAAGTGAAGGCGTTCAAAAGATTCACTCCAGCGCATGCGGTTTGAGGAATTTAAGAGGTCCGATAAAATAAGTAAAAACCATTTATAAAGTCAACATTAGGGTAAGTCCCCACAACAGCTTTTTAGGAATAGCCTTGTTTCCTCATTGAAAATTTTCGACCAGAAAGTGACCCGGACTGCCTGAGGCGGATTTCTGGCTCGGGCGCAACTATTCGTGTAAAATCAGCATTAGCTGAATAACGACACTGATTTTACATCAGGCACAGGGTAAATCACTTCACACTAGTTTTGGACGCGGAATCCACGCCCAGAATCAGCGTCATCTGACTACATTCTTTCAAACCTGCAAGTTTAGTAAATATAAAAAAAAATTATAAAAAAGGGCCTGGTCAGGAGATTAGGAGAGGGGGTAAGTGACCCAGAGAGAAAGTAGTTAAATATGGCGATTAGGGCTGGAGGGGGGTCCCACATGTCAGACCTCCCTCAATGATCATGAAGTGATTTTTCACCAATTTATTACCTTATCAATAATTATTCAGGAAGAGAACAGCATTGCAGAAGCACAAGAGAGTCCAGGGCAAAATAAGGGGGCAGCTTTTTGTAAGAATCATAAAACGCCAGAAAAGTATAAACTGAATCCTCAAAAGAGAAGTAACATCTAAACTTAGGATAAGTGACATAAAGGTTCATACACTTAGAAGAACTAAACCTCAAAACTAAAAGTAGTACTATGTAGGAATACTCCAAAAAAAAAAGAGAAAGAAAAATATACCAGCTGCAGTCCAATTATTGTATTTTCATAACATTGATCCGCATCCGCTACGCCTTAAGGGCTCGCGCGCCCGAACCGCGTCTGCTACGCCTTAAGGGCTCACGTGCCCAAACCGCGTCAGCTACGACTAAGGGCTCATTTGCCCGAACCGCGTCAGCTACGACTAAGGGCTCATTTGCCTGAACCGCGTCAGCTACGACTAAGGGCTCATTTGCCTGAACCGCGTCAGCTACGACTAAGGGCTCATTTGCCTGAACCGCGTCAGCTACGACTAAGGCTCATTTGCCTGAACCGCGTCAGCTACGACTAAGGGCTCATTTGCCTGAACCGCGTCAGCTACGACTAAGGCTCATTTGCCTGAACCGCGTCAGCTACGACTAAGGGCTAATTTGTCTGAAAGGCATCAGCTATAACTCAGGGCTCATTTGTCTGAACCGCGTCAGTGAGTATTGCACACCATGTTTCATTTTCTATTTTTATGCAAATACAAAAAATGAACTTAGCAGAAGCTGGTACAATTTCCTATTTTTGAATACTCTGCAAGCGGTCACTGGGTACCAGGCTTCTTATTTATCAGGTAAGCCCATTACTGCTTCTTCTCTAGTATTTAGGAAAGTTCCCTTTGATCAATCTGTAGGTCCTCCATGACTACAACTGTGTTACTCTCGGGAACCCACTCAGCAATGGTCCGAGATCGCCATTGTCATGGGAGGTAATGTATGGTGCTCACTTGAGGTAAGTAAATGCTAGTGCATGGACATTCAGGTTCCACAAATTAGCTCTCAAATCAGGAATATCTGGTGCCACAAAGCCAAGTGGTAGGGAAAACATGCTCAAATGTGGAGCAATAACCTTCTACCAGCTTCACATCACTAACATGTAAAAGAAATTGATCCGCTATTAGTCAAGAGGTGCTCATCAACCCATTTATCCTAAAAAGGGGCAAAGGCGAGTTTCTATGCAGTAGTTACTTGGAAATTATAGAGGGCTCATGTGTAGGTGGAGACGCAGACAGCAGTAACTGTTCAAATGCTACTAAATTGGGTTTATTTGGATCTGGGTAAATGAAGCAGGTTGCTCTGATCTGGAGGTTTAAAGGGGTTGTATCATTTCATTAAATGGGCTTCAGAATAAGGGGACAGTGAAAACAAGTAACTTTGCAATTAGATGTCATTTAGCAAAGCTGTCTGTATTCACAGTTTTTCCTTATCTTCTGTTTACAACTGATATCCAGTGCGGGTCGGATCCTCCTCCTTGCATTTCACTAGCTGAAGCATCATTATATTCTGTTCGGCCCCTGGTCGGCTGCATTCATGGAGCTTGCATTCCTGCCTTTCACTCAAAGTAAGGGACCGGCACATTTTCACTCTGCACAGCCAGAAGAAACAGAATAACAGTGCAGTGCTTCTACAATCAGGAAACAGCATAATTGCGTGTCGATCCCTGCCGCTCTGACTCAGAGTTAGAGGCCGTAGCAATTTCTCTCTGCACACCCAGTAGAAACACACGGTAGCAGATTTGACAAGCAAAAAACAGCACAGTTGTGTCTCGGTGCCTAACTCTCCTGCATAGAAGGGAGATCTGTGCCGTTCATAGAAAGCTGGATTCAACCGCAACAAATCTCCAGCTATGAGAGAAGAGATCAGTGCTCAGTCTAGATTGAATGCAGCCTGTGGTATGTATACAGCACTTACAAAATAAGACTGATAGGAAGAGACACAGTGACATGTGACTGGGGGGGGGGGGGGGGTCATGGGAGCCAGCATGAACAGTGAAAGGGGGATTATGTCACCCAGCGGGGAGGGAAGAAACCCCCCCGCATTCTGAGTTGAAACTGGGAGCATATGAATCACCGAGTAAAAAACGATACATCCCCTTTAAAAAGGGTTTTTCCACTTACAATCAATGTCAACCCCCCTATTATGATTTCAATTTAATACAGGGCCCTTTTTTGGTCATTTTGATTAGACCATTGTGTAAACCCTTAGCGAGCCCGGGAAATAAATTTTTAAAATTCAAGGCATCCCGATAAATAAAATAATAACCCACAAATTTTTAAAAATTTTTTAAATTTTAAAGGTATATCCAAAACTTCGGCCGACAACCAAAACATTCCTGACTCCTTGATCTGCTAATAATATTCTAGTGTCTCCACTAAAATTAAATGTAAAAAAACCACCTCTACCCAAAAAAGCCATTTTTTCAACAACCCCATTCCTAAACAACTTTTTTTACAACCAAAAAACCCTTTTTTAGGGATTAAACGACCCAAACATCACCACTACCAAAAAAAAAATTTCAAAATTCCCCCGCCTAAAACAAAGACTTTAACAACAAAACCATTCCCTTTTCCGTCACCAACAAAAAAATGATTTTTTACCCGGGATCCCCTATTTTTTTCCCCAAACCCATTACAAAAACCACTCGTTAAATTACGGGGGCCCCAGGCACCAAGATTAAAAAGGGGCAGTACCTGTACAAAAGCTTCACAGGAGGTCTCTCTGTCCCTAATTTTACTAACTATAAAATACCCCCAAAATCCTAAACTAATCTTCTTGGGATAACATATACACCCCACGTCTTGTATGAAAATTCAAATCCCAAAAGGGGTCTTTAAACCCCTTAATTGCATCTTTAGGGTCACAACCCTGCCACAGCTTGGTAGGGCTAAACACATTGCCTTAACAAAAAGTAAGCATAGAAACTGCCCCCTTTTCAGAACTCCACTAATTTCCCAACACCCAACGCGGGTTTGGGAAAGGGACGGGGGAGTAGCGAGATAGGAACCTTCTTCAAAAGGGGAAATTTTAAAAATTTTTGAGGATTTAATCAACGTATCAACCCAAACCCAATTTTTGTTTACCTGCAGTTAGCACCTAATACATTCCCAAAACTGGCCCCAAAACGCCAACCACCCTCAGGTTCCTCCCCCTTTCCAAATTTCCCTTGAAAAAGAAGTCATTAGGGGTTTGTCACCGCTTACCAAATCTGTACATGGGGATTTAAATTAAAACCAATTACCTTAAAATGGGAACCGGATCGCCCAAACATAGACACGGGGAGCATCCGAGCGAACGGACATCCGTATTCTCCAGATTCCAACCCGGGGGGCTTACAGAAAATCCACCTTCTTGGTATTTAACCCAAACCGAATTCCCCCAGATACCCTTTCTTTTGCTGGAGGGATTGGTTTAAAAACCCTCTCTGCTCCATAGTGGGGGAGGACTTTTACTTAACCTTTAATGGCAGATCACCCCCAACCCGAGCGAGCCATCTTAGACTTAAGGTTTTGCCGGGACGGCCTTATCTGCAAAGGGCCCTTCAAACGGGTATTTATCCGCGGATTGGCGCCGTACTCCCGCCGATTTGCCTGCATACGGGGCCAATCCATCGAGTAATTTTCGGTAATCCACTGCTCTCAAGAGACAAAGCTTTCTATGGGGCCGGGTGGGCCCCCCGCCGCGCTCCCCCCCGCCCCGTCCCTTACTCCGCCGGGTTTTTGCGCAATCCGCTCACAAACCATCGGGGAAAAAGCCTGTAACACGGCCCAAAAAACAAAGTAAAAAAGAATGCTGAGCAGAGAAAACGCCAGAGCACAAGCCTGCATAAGGGATCTGTGCAATTTCCCAAAAAATCACACTACAATAGTGGATTCTTATACAAAAACAACAATTTCTACCCGGGGTGCCTCGAAACTCTTTACCCCTCTCATCAAAAAGAATGTCTCTTTTAAACCCCCCACAACTCTTGTTACCTGCTGGTCGTTCTAATCAACTTTAAATAAATAAGGGGCAGGTAAGGGAGCCTTAGCTCTCTCAGGGTTTTACTTTTTGTAATCACATATATTTTAAAAATGATTTTAAATACCCCTTTGGGGGATCCCCCGCAAAATTAATTTTGGCAAAACCCTTTTTCATTTTAGATCGCCCGCCATTCCCCCCGGGATTTCTCAAAACTGTATCGCTACCAAATTGTTTTTAGCCACATATTCGAACCCCCCCCCCCAAACCCCAACTTAAGGGGCCCCTCAATAGGTTTTAATGGCAAGGCCACTGTGATTTGGGGTTGGGGAATCCCCCTCATTTGCAACTAAAATTAGGGAATAACGGGTTTCTTGGGCTAACTCCATCTATTCCGTTAGGGCTTTATATCTTTATATTTTTTTCATAAGGGAAATCTCGAATAAGGACCTATGCAAGGTTATATTTGTATGGAAAAGACTCCATTACAACTGGACTGTATTAAATTTTTTCCTTCTTTTCTAAACATGACGATTTAAACTGTTCTTTTTTTGTAAGATTTTATAACATGGCAGTGGTTATGTTTCCCCTTCCACTCCCTTTCCCCCTCCTTCATCTGTTCTGTAATTTTAAAAATACGCAAAAAAATATTGTGCTGGGAGAAAAAAAAAAAAAAAATCCTCATCTTAGGGCCACAGTGACGAATAATTATTGAGCTCTTTTCCCTGGGGACCGACCGTCCTGTGTTACAGCTTTCTACGATTTTACCACATTTTTAATTCTTTTTTCACCCTTGTTTGGGACGCTGTAAAAAACAACCCCCTAAGCCAGATTTTTCCCAAGTACTTCAGGGTTTCCCGGGAGGACACTTTTTCAACCAATTTAAATCTAAACCTCACAAAGGGGTTGCCCAAATTAAAACCCCTCTAAGACACATCCTAGTGCACTTGTCTGGCATCCATTAGGTGTAAAAGATATGCAAGCTGTACAGCCCCTTTTACTACAACAAAGGAATGCATAGCCATAAGAACCAGATCATGGTCAAAACGCATTGGCTGTTTTTCCTAATCTCTGCAAGCATGAGGCTAAGCAGGCCATCTTTTTAGTTTCTCCTGATAAACTGGGATCCTAGGACTCCCTTTATTATTGAAAAATGAGAATCAATCTGGCACCAAAGACTCCGTAGTATAAATAGGAAATAAGTAAAAAATTTTTCAGGGAAAAAAAAAATATACGGGGTACTAAAACCCTTTTTCATACACTAACCTTTTTATATCCACCCTTAATCATAGCAAAACCTTAAGCAACTCTACTTCCATATAACTTAAAGGGAACCTGTCACATAGGTTATTCCCCCTTGCTGAGGGCAGCACAAGCTAGTGTCAGACCTTCTGTTTCCAGCGCTGTGTCCCTTATTCTGTAAGATGCAGCAGTTTTAGAGCATTTACCCCTCAAATCTTATTCATGAGGTCTTAGCTCCGCCCACCAAAGGCTAGCCACGCCCACCTGGCAGTTATTCACATGTTTCTACCTATTCAAAGTAATAGGTTTATCAGTTGAGGTGGGCGGGGCTAGCATCAGATGGGTGGGGCATAAAAACACTCTTCATGACTTTTTGGCTGATAACTGCAGATTTGAGTATTAAATACAAGAAATAAGGGGCACAGCGCTGGGAACAGCAGGTCTGTCACTAGCTTGTGCTGCCCTCAGCAAGGGGGGCATAACCTATGTGACAGGTTCTCTTTGAGAAATACACATGACCAACGCTTCTCTAATCAACGTCCAAGAACCTAGTAACTGGAAACACCAATGAAGTGACATAACAATATTATTAGAGTAGCTAATACCAAGAGCTCTCATGCTGATATATGGGTCCTTTAATTACAGTGGGTGTCGTGCAATGCCTTATTTCCCACTACAAGGAGAGCACTGCGTTACTCCAGGTCAGCATTAATAACCGCAGACTACTGGTGGTCCCGTCAGAGCAGCCCTGCCCTGCGATTATTAGTCCCTCTAACTGGACAATCCCATTAAGAGAGTCCCATTTACATAAAAACATAACCCCTTCCACGGTTTAGCCTTGGCTCCAGGCCTGCACTGTACCTGAATGTGCGGGGTGTTCAGCAGATCATTGAGTTCTTGGCTCTCTTTGTGATGACTTGCTTTAATAACGTGTTGCACCTAATGGAAAAAAAAAAGGAAGATGAGCAAAGCTCTGTCCACACAAGCAGCGAATCCCGACTCCAAATACTTGTCTAAAACCGAAAGTAAATCATCAGCGTTGACCTCAATAGAAAATACTGTTATATTCAACAAAAAAATATATACCCAACACAATAAATAAAATAAAAATAACCCCCACAAACACCCACCAAAAAACAACAACAATAAAACAACAAAACACACCACCCAAAAACCCCCCACCCAAAAACCACCCCAAAATTAATCCACACAATTATAACACACACCACACCCCCAAAAAACAAAACTAAAACCCAACCCAAAAACCAACAAAAACAAACACCCAACAATAAAAACCACAACCACACAATATAAAAAAACACAAAAAAACCCCCCCACAAATAAAACCCACAAAATAAAACAAAAATCACCAAAAACACCCACAACAACACCCCCCAAACACAACCCCAAACAACACCCACCAACACAAACAACCACACAAAAACACCACAAACAATACAACACTAAAACCACCAAACACACCCAACCACCAAACACACACACCAAACACCATAACACAACAAAAAACCAAAAACCAAAAAACCCCCCACTAAAAACACACATAAACACCACACTACACAACCACAATCCACTCACAAACACACACATATAAAAAAATATAAAACATATATAAAACCCCCAAAACAACACTGTAATAACAACATAAACAATACAACACCCAATCAAAACCCCACTAACCCAACAACAAAACACACCCTAACACACACAATATACACACACACTAAACACCACATATACAAACACACACACAAAACACACACCAACATATACACACACACACATATAACACCACCAAATAACACACCAATACAACCACATACCACCCACACATAAAACCACACATAAAACCACACTTATAACAAATTATACACCCCAAAAATTTAACACACACACATAAAACCCCCCCAATTTCCCCACATATATACCCAACATTAACACACACACTATATACACCACATATATACACAAAACCTTACAATACAACATAACACACCACACATATATAAAACACACATTATAACCAAAACCCCCAAATATACACACACACAATATCACACACACCATATCACACACACAATAACACACACACATATCACACACACCATATCACACACAACATATCACACACACACAAAAACACACACACACATATACACACACTACATATATGACACACACATATACACACACACCTATATAAACACACAATATCACACAAAACACATATACAAATATATAACACACACACATATAATTTTAAATATCACACACACACACACACACCATTATATCACACACCAATTATACACCACACATATATATATATACCACACACACAATATTTTACCACAACACAAAATTTATATTACACACACCACACATAAATACACACACAAAACATATAATAACATACACACACACAAACCCCAATACATTCACAAAAGCAGAAATATTTAAGGTTTTGGTGAAAATTTTCAGGGTGAACATAAAAGCCATGTTTAAGGGGGGCTGTGCCAAATCTGCCATCTTTTCACCCATTTAACCCCCCCCTTGCTTTAGTAAAAACCCTCCTGAACACCAGACCCGCCCCATTTTTGTAAGCCCGGGGTTTCGGGGGGCGGGGAGCGGGGACCTAAAAACCAAAAAAAAGCTTTTAAATTTATAGTTCAGTGCAGCATTTCTAAGCATTACTCTGGAAACAAGTCAGCATTTTTCAAGGGGTTTCCCTGACCAAAATTCGTACTAGTGCTAGAATATGCCTGATTTATGACCCGCTATATAGTGGCATTATACACTATTATAATGTACATGAAAATTGTCATTTAAATGCCCAAATTCATACATGAGGCCCAAAATGTCTTGAAATATTTTTTAAATCAACTAAACGCTCCCATCTCTTCCCTGTAGATGCACATGTCCAACTGTTCAGTGTTTCAGTACATTTTGCTCATCTCCAACCAGGAACTTAATGGCAAAATTCCCAATAGGTGTTTGATCCCTGAATTGCTCCATCACACACCGACTTCACTGTAACCCAACTCCCTGCAGAACCGGATGAATGCCACACATCCACAGGTACTTTAAGGGAAGCGAAAGGCGACCAAGTGTCACTATGTGCTAGATGCCCTGACCACACCACCAGGCACAGGCATCATCTTGCATGGGGCAGGGAGCATCTACGCTGGACGAGGGACCAGTGATCATCACGGCTATTCAGCGAGGAAAGTCACTCTGAGCAGACATGATGGCGCCAACGATGCTGGAGACGTCACGGGGAGAGCGCTATGCATCAGCCAGGTCAGGTACTCTTGCCGGTCGTCTAGCCCACAGACCACACTGATGTCAATGGTTATGAATGCTCTAACGTAACACTTGGTGCCTCTCACTTCCCTTAAACATGCCTGGAGTTGTGTGACATTCATCATCCGGTTCCGCAGGGCATTGGTGTGTGATGGAGCCAAAGGACGTCCACTTCTTTGCCTTTCTGCGACTCTTCCAGTCTCTCTGTATCTCTGATACAACCTGCTGATGACACTCTGACACTCTAAGCTCAGTGGCCACTTCCGTCTGAGACCATCCTGCTTGACGCCTCACAACGGCGAGGTGCTATCAACTATAAGGTGTTGTCTTGGTCTCTTGATGAGGAGGACTGTTTAAATCCCAATTCAAATTGATGCCCTAAATTTATTGGACGATTCAGGGATCAAACAGCTCTTGGGAATTTTGCCATTAAGCCCTTGTTAGAGATCAGCAAGTTGTGCAAAAAGTACAGAAACACTGAACAGTTGGATATGTGCATCTAAAGGGAAGAGACGCTTTTAAAAAAAAATTTCTAGAAATTTTACTTTCATCCTGAAATTTCAACCCAAAATCAAATATTCGTAACGTTTTGTGACTGCCATGTATGTATATATCTATATATCACAGAGGTGAAAATGCCCTAGGAGTAAGGCTTTGCTCACACTCAATTGGAGCAGAAATTGTGAAAGTGGCAGCATGCGAGATCTGTATGGACGTGCACCAATAGCACCTGACAGATCCTATCAGCTTGTATTGGTGCCTGTTGTTCGGATGGTAAGAATAGCTCTGCATGTTCAGTGCACGGCCACTCTTCCCACCAAACAGGAAAACATGAAAGCATGATGATCTCCACTGGATACACTGCAAGAAACAAATAATTTTATTTCTCTTTCGTTCAAGGGAGGGGT
>JAODAL010056256.1:0-23408 GCA_025379985.1 Phyllomedusa bahiana | reverse complement strand
GCCCGGCCACTATCGGAGGGGCAAGCGTCCCAGGTATTTACTGTGTAGAGGAAGGCTGGAGTTCTAAATTTCCGCTTCCGCACTCTGCTTCAGCACGAAAGTTTTCGTTGCTGGTCATGGGATTTTAACCGGGTGTGTTAATAGATGACGGACGCCACCCTGGGCTTTCACCGACCCACTGTAACCCCGGGCCCCGGGGTTTCATGCTGTGGCCCAGGCAGGTATAGTCAAGTCCGGAAACTAAAATGGGGGTTTGAAAGACCCCTTTTTTCCGGGGCTTTTTTTAAAAATGTGGGGGTCATGCAGGTTTTGGGGCTCTGCTTTTGGCCCCAGGAAGGTATAGTCAATGTCCAGGAAACTAAATGGTGGTGGAAAGACCCCTTTTTTCCCGGGCACTTTTTAAATGGGGGGGTTCAGAGGTTTGGGGCCATGTGTGGCCAGGACAGGTATAGTAAAATGCCCATAAACTAAAATGGTGGTTGAAAGACTTTTTTTCCCCGGCACTTTTTAAATGTGGGGGTCATGAGGTTTGGGGCTCTCGTGGCCCAGGCAGGTTTTATAGTCAAGTCCAGTGAAACTAAATGGGGGTTAAAAGACTCCTTTTTCCGGCCTTTTTAAATTGGGGGATGCAGGTTTGGGGCTCATGCTGTGGCCCAGGACAGGTATAGTAAATGCCCCGTGAACTAAAATGGTGGTTAAAAGACTCTTTTTCCCGGACTTTTTAAAATGTTGGGGGGTCATGCAGGTTTGGGGCTCGCTGGGGCCAGGACAGGTATAGTAAAATGTCCAGTGAAACTAAAATGGTGGTGAAAGCTCCTTTTTGGCACTTTTTAAATGGGGGGGGTATGAAGGTTTGGGGCTATGCTGTGGCCCAGGACAGGTTAGTAAATGTCCATTTCAAAATGGTGGTTGAAAGACCCCCTTTTTCCGGCATTTTTTTAAATGTGGGGGTCATGCAGGTTTGGGGTCATGCGGGGCCCAGGAAGGTTAGTAAATGCCCCGGAAAAAAATTTGGTGGTGAAAGACCCCTTTTTTTCCGGCATTTTTTAAAATGTGGGGGTAAGGGGTTTTTGGGGTATGTGTGGCCAGGACGTTGTCAATGCCCGGGGGAAAACAAAAATGGTGGTTGAAAGATCCTTTTTCCGGGGACTTTTTAAAATGTGGGGGTCATGCAGCAGTCGAGTGGGGCTCATTTGGGTGGCCCGAGGGTACAGGTTTAGTCATGGTAAGTGAAACTAAACATGGTGGTTGAAAAACTCCTTTTTCCGGCACTTTTTAAAATGTGGGGGGTCATGCAGGGTTTGTGGGCTTCATTTGGTGTGGCCAGGACATGGTATTGTGTCAATGTCCAGTGAAACTAAAATGGTGGTTGAAAGACTCTTATTTGCGGGCAGCTTTTTAATTCAAGTGGGGGTCATGCAGGTTTGGGGCTCATGCTGAGGGGTTGTTTCCAGGACAGTGGGAATATTTCAATGTCCAGTTCAAAGTTACCATGAGGGTTCAAATAATACTGAATTATGGCACTTTGTTTAATTTGTGGTGATGCAGGTTTAAGGGTCAGGCATGTGTGGTACAAGACAGGGATAGTAATGGTCTGTGACTTTTTTTCTGGTGAATTTTTTTATATAGCTAAGTGTGTTGCCTAAGATGTAGGACGTATCCATTTGACTGTTGGTGGATGTTGAATTTCAGCTTCTCAAGCATTGTTTGGGCTGTAATAATTGAAGGTTGTTAATTGCTCTCCATAGTTCTTTAGATGTGGGTAAATCGCGCCATTATCGATGGTTTACTCACTTATCGGAAAAAACATTATCGATAGCGGAGCCGAACTATCGACTATCGATCGATATAGATAGAAATTGCAATCGGTCATACACATATGTCACATACCATTAGCACGAGACCCAGAAAGGCTGTTTGAGAAGTTCAAAACTGCTCTCCTCTCAGATACCCTGGATGCTCTAGGCTAACCTACATAGATATGTACACAAAGCCATTCCCCTTGTTTTGCCTTGAAGAAGTTCAAAGGACATGCCAAAGCTTGTGCTTTCAAGTCCAATTAGATAGCTAGTGCAGTGGGTCAGTAGTATAGACCAGTGTGTGAAGCAGTTGTTAGCAGACGAGAATGCATGCATGCTTAGAGCCATAGCGGCTGATGCATTGTTCTGTAGAGAAAAAATGTCCGTGTCTTTTGGTCGCACATTTTGAAATATCTGGGTTCCTCATTCTGTGTATGTACTCCTGAAATGTCTCAAATGTTACTAACAGGGCCCAATTCGCTAAGGTGGGAGCCTGTTCATCCTTCAGCCTAGTAAATCCAACATCCACCACCTGCCACAGGTGCATTTGAACGTTGAACCCTTGTTATTGTTTGTTGTCACATGGAGGGTTCAGAGAGAGGAGGTAGTGAGTTCAGAGAAGAGGCTTTGACATGACTTGAGGGGGCGGAGACCCTAACGCACTGCCGCACCGTTTATAGGGGAAAAGGAAAGTTGAAGAAATGTGAAAATTTGAGAAATCAGACTTAGTTACTTGCAGCTATGTGAGTTGTATGAAGGATAGACAGATTACACATTTGCCCTGATTTATTTTTTTTTTTTAAAATTTTTGTGTTGTTAAAACTTTTTGATGTCGAGGCTATGCAAAAGAGATTACTGATGTTATTGGAGAATCTATTATGAAGTAAGAAAGCTGGTGTGAAATATTAAAGCCCATACTATACAAAAAAATTGTTAACTGTGTCTTTACTTTGAAACTTTGTTAAACTTTGTTATCCAAATTTGCCTCCGTAGGACAAGAAAAGGCCGATTGGAAGGTATTATTGGGTAGTGCACCCAGATTTCAGGAGGGTTTTGGGACAGTTGAAGGAAAGCCAGAGACACCCAAAAATTTCTGACAACGCTAGCCCTGCAGCTACCCATTGCTGGGAAGAAAGCCGTGCAGAAATTTGGTCTCCACACACCAACTGGTGTGCACAATGGTTTACACTGCAAAAAGCGGAAGTTCTGCCCTGCCAGTGTACCTCCAGCACGAGTGCTGCGTGGAGCAGTTGACGAGCTTTACCTTCACACCTCCCATCAACCACAGGGCCTTTCCAAGAATATCCTACAGGTAGACTGCTCCCAAAGGTAGGAATACTCTATTGTTACTGTCTTGGTTTGTGTTAAATTTTATTCTGTTACCAATAGGTTGTTTAAGTAATCGAGACTTACTTAACTACACTGGTCAATGGTATATTTCAACACCATTTATGATAAGATTAAAGTGAAAAGTCAGTTTTATTTGTAGTACACCACAAGATATTTAGCACAAAAATGTTGAAAAGAGAATGATATGACGGTGGCACAGATCGTTCTGTACCTCTTGTTTTATGGTGGAATACATACCCACCCGCCAGAGGGGTACTTCAAACGCTTTCTCACCTTATGAAATTTCTGTTGGGAAATTGCCTAAAACTCAATCAACTCTCACAATCAAGATGAAACTGCTCATTCAATACTTTATACAAATCTTAATGTGGACTATGTGCTACAGACTACAAAAACGAATTAAAGGAATTTGCATCATCACAGTAGGGGACCTGCAACCTCGTCCCTACTCTTGCCTGAAAACGTCAATACCAGGAGATAATGCTTATGATTCGAGAATTTTTTACGTTCTAGGTTACTTTTTTCGGATAGGTGGGCGGGTCCATATCCCAGTTCTTGATGAATAACACTCCTTTCAAAGTTGTGAAAAGTCGAAGGTTAAGAGGGAAACGTGGATCCACCTGCGGTCACACTGGCATACGTGTAACCTCCCATTGACGGAAGCAAGTCCATGCTGCTGCTACTACTGCTCCTCCTGTCAAGCCGACAGTAGAACCAGGAAGATGTTTCCTAATGAGCTCCACTACGCTCCAGACGTGAGCTTTTGCCATAAGCCATCACCAATCAGACGCAGTGAGGAATATTGGTTCGCACCTATGCATGAGTGAAGATTATAGTCAAGCGAACGCCGACAGGGGTGAGCTAAGAGCGCCTGTGAGATATTGCAAGACTAATCTGGGATCTGAAGAGTACAGCTTTATTACAATTTATTTAGGTTATTGCAGAAAAATGAATGGGTACAAGTATTAAAATGCATATTATAAATGTAGTTATGAAAAACATAGAGTCTACAATAAAGCTACAATAAACTAAATTTTTTAGAGGAAAAGACAATAAGTTAAGTTAACATGAACACCAATATTGCTACAAAAGCATAGTCATTCAAAGACCGCACTGCGCGAGATGAACACATTCACGGACGTACACCAGTTCATGACAACTAACCATGGTTCCATAAAAAGATGTAGTTTCTTTTAATTGACGACTGATACCCCAAGTTCTCTATCTTAATATATAAAGTATCAGGTTTAACACTGTTCTCAGATTGCAATTAGTGCACACTACAAAGCAGAGTTTTTGTACGTGGGTACATTCCCATAATTTTGCGGACACTTTAGAAATAGTATTTTTGCCACAAATACAAGGATTTTTTCGTTACATTATTGTTTTCCCCTAGACACTAAATTTTTATTTTTTTCAATGAATCACTAATTTAGGAGGTGACCACATTGTTTTCAAGTCAATAGGTTTTTTTCCTTAGGCACATGAGGTTTTTCTTGCACCAAGGACATGCAATTATTAATAAGTCAGGCGGGATCCCCCAAACCTTTGAATCAAAGTATTTTAATCCAGAACTCATGCATACACTCAAAGTAAAATCAAAACGCACACAAACAATTGAAATAGTATGGATAATTGACAACATTAGTGATGAGATTTTTTGATGGTCATTAAGATTTAAGGTGTCTACTGTATAGAATAGATTTTTACATGTTTCTGGGTGGTAAGCATATGGATGGACCCAGCAGGTAAAGGTTTCTCTAGCTTAACACCCAAGCAATTGGTTTCAGTAAGGCATCTATGGGTTGGTTCAGCGGATTAGCCCACATCATCACCCAAATTTTTATTAAAAATTTTTTCGCGACCGCGTCCTCTGTGCCTCATCATCTGGATCTCTCAATTCAAAGGTTATCGGGTATACTCATGAGAACAAGTTTCGTGTGTGTTGTATATTCTATCGTATGCTACTCGCGCACAAATGGTCCAAAGGGACAAGATTTGTGATGAATATTTACATTGATAATGCTGGAGGTATAACATACAAAAAAACAGCCTTCTCTTGATGATACTGCAGGGGTAATGGGATGCTATTGGAAATGTAAAATGAGCTTAATATTTATCAGAGAGAGGAAGAAACAAGAATTGAAAAATAAGTTTGATAGTTTGATAATCTTTCTTAATTGTATCGGCATCATTTTGTCTTCTTCAAACTTAAAACTCTTGTGTAATATTCTGTATGAATTTCTGACTAGGATACAAGGGCCTATGTTTGTTCTGCTCACTTCATAATCATTTGGTCTAGAGTGCATTTGGTCTGACGTGGCATTTTGCCAATAAAAAGTCATAGCTTGCTGCTTGCTTTAAAGGATTATTAGATTAGTGTAACTAAGACAGATGTCAGAGTATTCATTTTTTATTTTTGGTAGATGGGACGGTGTCATGATTTTAATAATTAAATGGTATACTTTACATTAAGAACACTGATTGGATTGTAAATCCCATATATATTATTAATGCATATTTTTACTTATCTTTGATTGGAATTGTAATATGCCTACCTTCATCTGTATGATCAGCCTAACCCCTTTAAAATAATCATGTCAGTCCATAATAAAGCATTCTAATCTTTTGAATTGATCACACGTACATTGTTATGTTTGACAGGTCCGGTGGGAGGACGAGAGGATTGGTTGTAAAAGTAAAGGATATCTACATCATGGAGCTCAATCAATGTTTCCAACATTTTACATTGCTCATAAGGTGTGCAGGAACTGAATTGTAAAAGTGGATTGGACAGTGTCGTGAGGCCAAGGCAAACATTATCTATCTAGATGAATGTTCTTTGCACACAGAAGTGTTCACACAAATCATGAGGAAATGAGGGGCTTCCCACAATAGATGTTATAGCAGCACACAGAAGTGTTCACATGAATCATGAGGAAATGGGGGGCTTCCCACAATAGATGTTATAGCAACAGCAACAAATGCAAACTGTTGCAAGCTTTAGTCTCTATTTTCCAGGGGAACATACTAATGTGGTGGCATGAATCTATTCTTAGCTGGAAGAAGTATGTCTGACGCATTTCTTCCGCAGATTGTTTTCTCATCCCCATAATCCTTCAAAAAATCAGGGACGAAGATAATTGTGCAGCCCTTTTGTGGATAATCTCCATTCAAGAATTGGAAAATACTTCAATACATGGAGCTTCTTCTAACTTAAGTTATCACACCTTTGGTGACGTGTTTTTCTACAATTCATGCAAGATTGAGTTTTTTTAAAAAAAAAGTCTCAATGCCCCACAGAGTTAATTTTTTTAGCGCAGTATAATGAGTATGGGTGTGTATCAGGGTCTGGGGTTCAAACTCAGATCTTTTGTAAGAAGAATCTTAGGAGATTGTCATAACCTCAGACCTCTGGTGGGGGCCAACTTCCCTATTACCTGTTAGGATCCAAGAAAATTATAAATTACTCACGTGGAGAACAATCTTTCTGCTTGCTATAATTTCAGCTAAAAGAATGTTTGAATTGCAAGCAGTTTCTATTAAAGAATCCTGTCTAAAAATATTGCCAAACAAACTATTACGGCTGGTCTCATATTTTCTCCCTAAAGTACCATCAGTCCAAAATATTAATCAGAAAATTCCTATTGGTACAAATCACCACAAACGCCTGTCTGGATGTCAAATGTCTTTACCAGACATATATGGAGAGATCTGATGAATTTAAAAACACAGACCACTCTATTAGATAGTCTTCAGTGGAGTCAAAAAAGGAGTAGGTATTTCTAAGCACTTCCTTACCTAAAACGGATTAATAATCTTAATTTATTTTGTTACAATTTTCGGAGGAAAAAGGAGTCGACGTTCACCTTTAGAATTCCCTCCACGCAACTTCCTGAGACTTGGCAGGAGTCTCGTCTGAATCAAATATGATTTAGCAGCCACTTGAACAATAATTATGTTACCTCTGCAAAACCATTACAAGCTAGTCTTATTCACTCGTTAGACAATTCGAGCCTTGGCAGTAAGTGCTCTTCAAATGCTGCTCATCTTATCCCTCCATCCCCTTTCATGTTTACTGCTTCTTAAGTCCTTTGTGTGTTGGCCTAACGGACAATAAGGAAGGAATAAAATTTGCTTACCAAAATGTATCTTTCTTGAATCTTTAAATGGGCAGCACAATAAACCCCCCCAATAAACTATTGCAATATAAGAACACATCTATTTCCTGTCCTGATGGTCTTTATCTACAGAGTGCCCTGTTTAAAACTAATGATTTATATCGGAGAGGATCAGTATATTTACCCTTTGTGTGCTGCCTTTGGACTCAAGGAAAGAAAGACTTCAGTAATCTTTTTGGATTTGATCATCCTGATTCCTTGAAAAGAATAGAAAAAAAAGCATAAAAAAGTATACACCCAAATGGCACCAATAAAAACCACAGCTCACATGGCCAAAAATAAGTATTCACACAGGTCAATTGATGAAACATAAAAAATTATTAGTCTCAAAAATCACTATGTAGTTGCAAGAGTGAACCCTTTGTAATTACCTGGGTTTCTGCATTGATTTTTATTAAATGTGACCCGAATGTTTTCTTAGTGACCATTTAAGATAAATATGATTTAAACATAAATAGTAATCTCTTAACAGGTCATAAGGTTCATGTGTTTTATTGCACATATTGAATTAGAAATGAAAATTGTTGGGAGAATAAGAAAATTAACCTTTGACATGTTTTAAAATATAACTTTTTTTGCATCCCGTAAAGTTAGTGCCTTAAAAAAACAGAAAAAACACCCAATGTCAGAAGTGCATCTTGTTTTTATCAACTCAAGTCCTCAAAAAGGGAAATAAATAATCAAAAAGTCATTGATACCCCAAAATAGCATCAACAGAAAAACAACAGGTCACCTTGTGTTCAAAAAAGAAATCATTTTAGGCCATCGTTAACACGGGACTTATTCTGGACGTAGTTCAGAGCCCCGTTAATTCGCGCCGTCTGCGCGAATTACGGGATGAATATGTCACAGTCTTTCACGGTAATCCATCAGTTCTCATAGAGAACTATGGATTACGTTGCTGCCTCTCCCCACTCGCACAATATGACGAGCGGCGGAGAGAAGCGAAAAAAAAAACATTGTCAAACTACCAGTTAGAGGGTGCTGGTGGTCATTGGCTTGACTAAAATTCACATCGACCCTGTCGGTTGTTCTATGGATCTAGTACGTGTATTTCTTATTAGTTGCCATTCTCGATTACAGTCTGTGAACTGCACACATTTGCGTTTGTTCTACTCTGGCTTGTTTTCAAAGCAGGCAGACATCACCATTTCCCAGCGATGCTTCCACAAAGGAAAAAGCTGCTAGATAGTTAGTTAGGGTTTGGAGTTACAGCAAGATTAGAGTATTCCTAGACTAGTTAGTAGTTCCCAGTCTCAGTTTTAAATGGCTACGTCTCTTTCTGGTTGTTGAACAGCAATTTCCCAGACCAAACCACAGCATTATATGTCTAACTGTTCACTGTCTAGTTTTAAAGATGGTTTGTTTTTTGTTATAGATACTTTTGGTCAGATCTGTCTTTCCATAATTTTGTCTCTGTGCCAGATGAATCCAGAGTTCCCCTTGAAGTGTCTGCTTTGTGCAGGAAGCTATTTGTTGCCCCACCCATTTACGACACCTGAATTACCCTAAATGCTTCAATTTGAAACTCATCATAGTTTGAGTATAAGTGCCAGAGATCCGGTCTGTGGACGAGGGTCTCGAGGGGAATTTCACGGTCCTTTGTGCCAGATTTCTAAGTTCATAGTGACAATTTCTAAGTGAACAATCGCCCTCAGAAGAATCCCAGAAAGAGCCAGAAGTGAGCTAAGGGAGCTGGGACTCTCGCCTTTTTGTAAGTAGCTGCACTTCGTCGCATTACTCCTCTATTTCCATGCGCTTGCGATTATCTACCTCCGCTTGCAGCCATCTGCCTGGCCTATCTTTACCACCCTGTATTGTCCACACAGACAATTTATATCCATATAATGCTCTACTCTATTCCTCACCTCATGTAACTCATCCCACACGCTTATTTTCCCTCATCAACACCCCCAATACCTCCAGCCTCAAATATGACTGCACAAACGCCGTCATATTCTATCATTAACAGCCCCTGTGAAAATATTCTTGCTGTGCATGACTTTTTTTTCCTTTCTCCTGCTTACTGATGCAGGCGTACGTGACTGCCCCATCTCTCCTATATCCGGCCCACCCTCCTGAGACTTCACTCTCTCATGTCCACCTCCTCCTTCCATAGAAAGAAACCCTGGCTAAACCTGACTTGCTATTCGCTGTGTACATATTTTCCTTTTAATGTGGTGCCTCTATGGAACGCCACGAAACTTCTTTGCAACAAACACACTGCTGTTCATGACTTTTTCTCTCCAACTCCCTGCAACCCTGCTGGCCCTACACAAGCAAACATGGCTCCAGCCATCTGACACCACTTCCCTTGCGCGCTTACCCTTGGGGCTACACTTCACTCAACACCCCAGACCTGAGAAACAGGCAAGGTGGAGAAGGCCGGCATACTTTCTTCTTCCTTCATTGCACTTACCCAGGTACATTGCCCCCTGTACCCCTCATTACCTTTCCCGTCCTATGAGCGTCCACACCCTCTGTACTCTTTCGGCCATTTTCCTATTCAGAGGTGCAGTTGTCTATCAGACCACCTGGCTCACCCCAGCCCAGTTTCTAGATTAATTTTGATGACTGGCCTCCCTCACTTCCTCTTACTGCAAATCCCACTCTCATCTAATGGGTGATTTAACATCCCCATGATGACCCCATGTCTCCTTTGCCTACTCAGTTTCTTTCAATAACCTCATTCTCTTGGCCTGCTGCAGTTTACTGACTCTCCAGAACCCAAAAGGATGGGAAACTCTCTGGATCTGTATAAGTATCACAGTAGCTAGCTTGTTCAAAACTTCTTTATTATTGCAGTATTAATTTTTGTATATTCCAAAAAATTCAGGACAAACATATTATTCAAACTTCAAAATGCAGTAGAAAAAATGAGCAATGGTATACTATAGATTCAGAAGTCCAGTGTGAGTTTCTATCGGTAGATATTCACTCTCATCGGAAAGTAGCAGAGGAGATGTTGGACAGTATGACGAGCTGCACACTCGATCAGCAACGTTCGGAAGGCGCGGCGCCTTCTTTCTCATGCATGCGAGTGAGACTTGCTACTGTTTAGACATACCATTTCGTATTTAAAACAAATAAAAACATAAACTTAACAATGTACCGAAGATGGACATGTTACAAAAATGCTTTCAGGCTTGTACTGCCTCATTCAGACCTTTTGGGGGCTAAAGTATTGCATGCCTATTAATGCCAATAGGACTTCCACGCTGTAAAAGACGGGTTTTAACCACGTTCTATTTCTTGCACTCACTCGCTCCAATACACACCAACGGAGATCACTTACGCCGTGGTTAGCTGCCCATTGACGTGAAACGGGGAGCCAAAGAGGTTTTCTCCCAAAATTAACGTTATTTTCTTTATATCAATTTTCTTTTTTTTGATATGAACGAATAGAGATCTGATGTGTCGTTCAAACGTATGCGGATTGCTTTTTGTGGTTTGTCCCTATATAGGACAAACGCATGGACACTTATCGATAAACCACTTGTGTGGTATTGTTGTGAAAAAAATCGCGGAATTTTAATCTCGTGTGTACCATGGAGGGGGTGATTAATGGTAGGTCCCTTAATGTATTGACGAGCGTTGATATGTCATTCCCAGGCCAGGGAAAATGTACACCTTTATTTCTGTTTTTATGATTTTCCTTACTATCATAATTATTATGTCTGATGGGATACCAACTGCTCAACCTATAGTGGCGACCTCTTTTTTTTTAAAAAAAAAAGCGGGCGGCTCTTTGAATCAGAGTTCCATACTTTGGATCCCATTGTCAACACTTTCCAAAAATTTAGTAATAATTCCTATTATCATGTTTTTAGAGTGTTGGTCATAGGTTAGAATTTAAACCTGATTTTATCCTGTTTTGGGTTTACTTTTAGATTTTAAACAGATCTTCTCTATTCATTGCCGATATAGTCTACGTGCTGTTTCTATATACAGCTCTTTTTCATTATACAGCTCGGTTTTGCTAAACTTCTCCAAAATAATTTTGTTTTTACTTGTTCTGCCAATTTGTGTTCATTAGAGCAGATGCTTCTCGGCCCGCAGATTAATTCACCTTTTAATATGCCTTTGAATGTAACCGGATTGTGAATACATTTGTCGGTGCAGCAATATTTATTTGCGGTCGATGGCGATTTGCGAATAACAAAACAGGTTTTCAATCGGTACCATATTTTAGTGACCAGCGTGTACAATGCTAAGAATGTGGATTATTTTTTTATATTTGTGCTGTAAATTTGATAGTTGTTGACAAACCATTAATGTATTCACAAAATCATCGAGTTGGGCCTCCGTGCCACGCCAAATAAGGGATACATCACCACATAGCGCCTCCAACTCAGGCGATAGTTGGTGTGGTTGGTAGGAGGATGGTAAAAATGTGAGTTTTCTCCAACATAGACACGAACAGGTTAGCGTACCCAGAAGCAACGGGGACCCCCATCGAGACGTCCCCTGTAGCGTATGAGAAAGAACTCCCGTCCGAATCTAAAAAAATTATTTGTCAAAACCAGATCGAGTAGGGGTCATTAAATACAATTTACTAAATCTCTTTGGTGAGGAGAAGGATTCATGACTCAATGCCTCCCTAACTACCTTCTCTACCTTTCTTCGTAAGGGACATTGGTGTATAAAGATTGTATGTCTAGAGTGCATAGTAGATCAATCTGGTGTTGGACTTTGATATTAGAAATTTCTGCAGGGGAATTGTTTTGTATCTATACAGAACATGCGTCTCTGTTTTCTCACAATAGGCTGCAGGAATTGATCCACAAAGCTTGACAATTGGCTCCTAAGGACTGACTCCACACCAGAGACGATTGGCCTGCCAGAGGGGGTGCTGGAGATGAGGAGGATTTGTTGTACTCTTGGCGAAACGGTGTAAAAAAAATTGGCACAAGGGGGTTGTTCCTGGTAAGCAACTTCCTAACATTTTCTGAGATAATTTGCACTTACGTACTGCCTCATCTAGAATTTGTCATTATTTTTGTGTTTTTTATCTGTATTGTGGGATCACTTCTAAGCTTTCTTGTAAACTGTTGTGATTTTGAATTGATCGTTAATATTTACTGTACGTTAGTAATCTTTGGTTAAGGATCACTGTAGCCACACCCTTAATCAACTTTTTTAGACAATCGAGATTTTTTTGAAATGTTGTAAAGCTACATTATTCTCTTTATTAGGTTTCGATGGAATTTTTTTACCTCGATCCCAATATTTTCTTCACTTCATTGAGCATTGATTGCAATATTAAGAGGTTTGAACAAAGCTAGCTATGTGATATATTTTATAAAGTGCATGAGAGCTGTGAAGGCAGATCTATTTAGCAGGCTTGGAGCTAGATTGGTATTACTGATGTATAGAATCATCATATATTGAAAGTGACTGTTTTCTTCATGGATTATGGCAATATAAAGATTTGGACAAACATGTCTTTTGAGGAGATTTCTGAATTGACAAATACACGAGCTGAATTTTTTCAATTCACCGAAGCTGAAAAAGCAGATATATTGAAACAGGCTTAAAAATGCTGGCTAAAATGGCGAAACACCCACTAAGGAAACAGCTGATTTCTTAAAGAAATTGGAGGGCCTAAAAGAAAGGATTGAACCTCGGTTTACATGCATTAGCTATTACAGAAAACATAAAGGTTTCAAAAAAAAAATTTCCCCAAAAAGAAGAGGACCCCGGGAGCCCAAATTAAAAAAGCCGAAAACGGGCTCCCCGGACGACCAAAAAAAATAAAAAAAAATGGTTTCCCGATAAGAAATCAGTACCTTCGTTTTTTTAATGTTTTTGACAGTCCAACATTTTACAGGGGTTAAATCGGGAAAAGGGGAGAATAAAATTAAGAGCATAAAATGAAGAATATAAAAAAAGGGAAAAGGGTAGAACAGAAATAATAAAACCCACACTGGAATGTAAAAAAAAAACCCTAAACCCCAAAAAAGAATCCAAAGGTCCAAAAAAAATTTGAAGAAATTTAAAGAGGGATACCAAAGATTATTTTAAATTTAATAAGTAAAACCCCCGTGGCCAGAAAACCGAAATAAAATCAGAGGCGGGTCCAAGGACTTTAAAAAAAAACCCCCCTTTTCAATTCCTCACAAATTTTCCCTGATGCCCCAAACCCCGCGGTAAAGGGTATGAAAATTGAGATCAGAACAATTATTAAGAAAAAATAAGGATTTTTTTAGAAGAAAAAGGGTACAAACGAAAAAACGTGGCGCAGTCGGTGGCTACGCCCAATGGGAGAAAAAAACGGGGCGAGACCTAAAAAGGAAGAGGGGGAAAAAAACCCACTTTCAAAAACTTTGCCCTGAATATGTCCTCAAAAGGGATCTAAACCGAATCTCAAAAAAAATTTTTGAAAAAAAGGACTAAATTTTTTTGCCGGTACAAAAGGGGGGGACTTTTTTTAAATTTTGAATTTGACTTTTTAAAATTTGTGTAAAAAACATTTGTTTTAAAAACCCTTTTTTTTTTCCCACCAGAAACAAAACCGCAGGTTAACAGCTTTTACTTCCCCAAAAAGTTACGTGGGAAAAGTACCTTTGATCCAAGGTATCCTTTTCCTGCTTTAGAGGTATTCCACAATCAGTGCTCAATGAAGTGAAGAAAAATTTGGGGATCGGGGTAAAAAAATTCCATCTAAGCAAACCAAAAAAAAGGGGAAAATATGTACTTACAAAAATTTTCAAAAAGGGGCCTGATTTTGATTTTTAAAAAAAGCTGTAAGGGGGGGCCCCAGTGACCTTAACAAAGTTTAACTACTTACAGGAAATATTAAAATCAACTTAAAAATTACAACAGTTTAAAAAAGAAGTTTTAGAAGATTGATCCCACAATACAGAAAAAAAAAACAAATAAAGAAATTCTAGATGATCCCAGTCCGTAGTAAAATTTTATCCTCAAAAATTTTAAAGGAATTTGGCTTCCCCAAACACCCCCTTGCCAATTTTTTAAAAACCCCCTTTCCCAAGGTACAAAATCTCCTTCCCAGCCCCCCCCGGGCGGGCCAATCGTCTCAGGTGTGGAGTCAGCCCCTGGAGCCTTTTGGCAACTTTGTGGTTTCAATTCCTGAAAGGCCGATAGTGAGAAAAAAGACCACGGCCCTGATAGATACAAAACAAATTTCCTGAAAGGAAAAATTTCAAATATCAAAGTCCCCACAGATGACTACTATGCACTTTTAGACATCCCAATTTTTTATACCCCAAGTCCCGAAACGGAAGGGTAGAGGGGTATTTTAGGGGGGCCTTGAGGCCCATGACCCCTTCCCTCACCAATGAATTAAAAAAATTTTTTTAATGACCCCTACCCCGTTTCTGGTGTTGAAAAAGGGAATTTTTTTTAGATTCGAAGGGGAGTTTTTTTCTACAGCTACAGGGGACCTGGGAGGGGGTCCCCGGTTCTTGGGGTACCTTTAAACCCTTTCGGGGTCTATGTTGGAGAAAACTAAAAAATTTTTTTTTAACCCATCCCCCCCAAACCCCCCAAACGCCTTTTGGAGGCGTTTTAAATTTTAAGATGAATTTTCCTTTAAATTTGGTGCCGGGAGGCCCAATTTCGATACTTTTGGGGGGAATCCCTTAATGGTTTGAAACCAATTTTATAAAATTTCCCAGCACAAATAGAAAAAAATGAGATCCAAATCCTTAATGTACAGGTCACTAAAATAGGACTGTTTTGGGAAAAACCTTTTTTGGTATTCCAAAGCCATCGCCCCGCAAAAAAATTTGCGCACCGAAAAATTTTCACAACCCCGGGTTCATTAAAGGAAATTTTAAAAAAGGTGAATTAATGGGGGCCAGCCCGCATCTGCTCTAATGAACAAAATTTGGGCCCAGAACAGTAAAAACAAAATTTTTGGAAAAGGGTTTAGGCAACGTGGGTATAATAAAAAAAGGAAGGATAGAAAAAAGGGGAGCCCTATTTTGGGGCAATGAATAAAAAAGACTTTTAAATCAAAAAGAAAACCCCAAACAGGAAAAAATTAAAGTTTATTTTTTACCATGCCCAAACACCTAACATGATAAGGGGAATTATTACTAAATTTTGGGGAAAGGGGTTAAATGGGGGACCCAAAAAAAAGTAGGGAAACTCTTTCAAAAGCCCCCGAAATTTGTTTTTTAAAAGAGGTCGCACAAAAGGGTGAGCATTTGGGTATCCCTCAACAAAAGTAAATAGGAAAGTAAAGAAAACATTAAAAGGGGGGGAAAAAAAAAGGGGTACTTTTTCCCTGCCGGGGAAAATGTAACAACTGCTCGTCAAAAATTTAAAAGGGCCCTACCATTAAAATCACCCCCTCCATGGTACGGGAATAAAATTCCGCGTTTTTTTTTTCCACATGCAAAAACCACAAAAATTTTTTATTCTGATAAGTGTCCCATGGGGTTTTTTTTCTATAAAAGGACAAACCAAAAGAGAAATCCGCATACTTTGAACGAACATAATCTGTATTCTTTCTTTCCCAAAAAAAAAAAAAATTGATAAAGAAAAAAACATTAATTTTGGGGAAAAACCTTTTTTTGGGCTCGCCCATTTCCCAAGGGCAGCAAACCCAAACGGGAAAGGGGTGCCTCCGTTGGTGTGAAATTTGGAGCGAGTGGATTTGCGGGGAAATAAACGGGTTTAAAACCCCCCCCTTTTTTACAGCGGGAAGCCTTTTGGGGTTTAAATTTAGGATGCAATCTTTGGGCCCCCAAATTCTAAATGAGGCATACAGCCTGAAAGCTTTTTTGAAAACATGCATCTTCGTACATTTTTAAATTTTATGTTTTTTTTTTTTTTTAAAAATACGAAAGGGGTTTTTTTAAAAACAGAAAGCATAGTCCCTTCACTACGAAATGTTTGGAAAGAAGGGCGCCGCCCTTGAAACTTGCTTGATCGGGGTTTTGCGGGCTGTCAAATTTTCAACATTTTCCTCTCTGTTCTCCAGGGGAGTGAATGGGTTTGCCCGATAAAACTCACACTGGACTTCTGAATCAAAAGTAAAAAACCAAAGGGCTCTTTTTTTCAAAACTTTTTTTTTGAATTTTTAAATGTTTGCCCCTATTTTTTTTTTGGATTTTTAAAAACCCAAATAAAAAAAAAAAATACTGCAAAAAAGAAAGAAGTTTGAAAAAGCAAAGGCACTGGAATTAAAAGTGCATGAGAGCTGAGAAGGCAGCTCTATTTAGCAGCTTGGAGCTAGATGGTTTACTGATATAGAATCATATATATTGAAAGTAACTCTCTGGATCTGGTCTTCTGTCATCTTTCCAAAATTTCTAACTTCACTAATTCTCCTTATGCTCTCTCTGACCACAACCTTATCTCCATCATTATCACTAATTCTCAGCCTTCTCTGGACAAACCTGCTCATCACACATTCTGAAATATACGCTCCATTAATACTCAGGAACTCACAGACACCATACAGTCCTCACTGCCCCCAATCTCCTCCCTCTCCTGTCCTGACCAGACTGTCAAACGTTACAATGAAACTCTCACAACCACCCTGGACATGTTGGCACCACTCAGACACCGCACTACCAGAGTCAGACGCCCACAGCCATGGCACACACCTCAGACTCGCCATCTGCAGCGCTGTTCCAGGTGTGCTGAGCGGCTGTGGAGAAAGTCGAAGCTACCTGCAGACTTTCTCCACTACAAATTCATGCTCAGGACATACCACTCTGCCCTGCATTGTGCCAAACAAAAATATTTCACCTCCCTCATCTCAACACTACACAACAACCCAAAATGCCTCTTTGACACCTTCCACTCCCTCCTAAGGCCTAGAGCTCAGGCCCCAGTTACTGACCTCTGTGCTGAAGACCTGGCCACTCACTTCAAAGAGAAAATTGAAAATATCCGGCTAAACATATCTCAGTCCCCAAGTAATACCCATCCCATCCCCTCCTGCACGTCCTCTAATCTACTCTCAGCCCTTTACCCGACAACAGAGGAAGAAGTGTCCAGGCTTCTCCTGTCTGCTCGCCCCACCACCTGCTCTACTGACCCCATTCCCTCCCACCTCGTCCAGTCTATTTCTCCAGCTGTCCTCTCTCACCTTACTGCAATCTGTAACCTCTCTCTCTCCACTGGGATCTTTCCATCTTCCTTCAAACACGCCATCATAACCCCTTTACTAAAAAAGCCCTCTCTGGACCCGTCCTGTGCTGCTAACTACCGACCAGTCTCTAACCAGCCCTTTATCTTTAAATTCCTGGAACGCTTGGTCTACTCTCGCCTAATCCGCTATCTCTCTACTAACTCTCTTCTTGATGCTCGGCAATCAGTTTTCCGCACCCTACACTCCACGGAAACTGCCTTAGTTAAAGTCTCAAATGACCTCCTAACAGCAAAATCTCAGGGTAATTACTCCTTGCTGCTTCTCTTGGATCTCTCTGCAGCGTTTGACACTGTGGATCACCACCTTCTCCTCAGCATGCTCAGCGCCAATGGCCTCCAGGACACCGCTCTCGCTTGGTTCTCATCTTACCTGTCTGATCGCTCCTTCAGTGTCTCATTTTCTGGTTCTATCTCCTCTCCTCTCCCTCTTGCTGTTGGAGTTCCTCAGGGATCAGTTCTAGGTCCTCTCCTCTTTTCATTGTACACAGCCCCCATTGGACAAACCATCAGTAGATTTGGCTTCTATGCTGATGACACCCAATTATACACCTCCTCCCGTGACATCACTCCAGCCCCTGCTACAAAACACCAGTGACTGTCTGGCCGCTGTCTCTGACATCATGTCCTCTCTCCATCTGAAACTAAACCTCACTAAGACTGAACTTCTTGTCTTTCCACCATCTAATAACCAACCCCACCCTGCTTTTTCTGTTTCTGTATCTGGTACCACCATTTCTCCTAGGCAGCAGGCCCGCTGTCTGGGGGTTATATTAGGTTCTGATCTGACCTTCACCCCATATATCCAATCCCTTGCCCGCTCCTGTCACCTGTACCTCAAGAACATCTCCAGAATCCATCCGTTTCTCACCGTGGAAACAACTTAAACTCTCATTACTGCTCTTATTCTTTCTCGTCTTGACTACTGTATCTCCTTGCTTATCGGTCTCCCTCTCTGCAAACTCTCCCCTCTTCAATCTGTCCTGAATGCAGCAGCCAGGCTCATCTTTCTCTCTAGCCGCTATACTAATGCCTCTACCCTGTGTCAGTCACTGCACTGGTTGCCCATTCAGTACAGGATACAGTATAAACTCAGCACTCTCACTCATAAAGCTCTCCACAACGCTGCCCCCCCTACATCTCCTTCCTTGTCTCTGTCTACCACCCACCGCTACTCCGCTCTCTTCCGCTCTGCTGCTGATATCAGGTTACACTCATAAATCATCTGAACCTCCCATGCCCGTCTCCAAGATTTCACACGTGCGGCACCAATTCTCTGGAATATGCTACCGTGGGCGATCAGGCACATTCACAACCCTCATAGTTTTAAGAGGGCTTTAAGAAAACATCTTATCGGTCTGGCCTACCAAGATCCCTAACTGCTATCACACACATGTGCTACTCCCTACACTAGGGCACTCACAGGCACTTATCTGTATATAGATGTACTGTCAGGGTGGCAGGTTCATCCATTCATGTAAACCACCCCCTATTTATGAAACAAGGCAGGACCATTGTAAACTTGGCACTTCTTACCGTATGTTTCACCCATACACCATAATAGATTGTAAGTAGTGTTGAGCGATTATAATCGACAAAGTTGAAATCGGCACAGTTTTTATGTTGATCGAAATTTTTAGATCATGCGATAATTTAGGTTCAAATCTGTGCATCATCTATTAATATCGCGCCATTTTTGGCGCTTCCTGTCATTTTGGCGGCCAGCAAATCAGCTTACAGAATAGAGCAGGGTGAGATGTGTGTGCGACGTCATGCTGGGATGTGTATGGTTGCGATTGGGGGAAAAATCACATGACTTTTTTTTACATAGAACACCCTTCGTGTTCATGATCAGTGTCTCTCAGCATCTCATAGCAGTGGACTGCGCTCTCCCTGTGTCCAAAAGCTCCGCGAAATTATTCTTTCTCACAGAAAAAGTCTATGTTAGCTGTGTCCTTACAACTTAGTTAGATCGAATTGGAAGTTTTATGTGTTAGTAGAAATTTTAAAGGACATCTACCGTTTTGAAAATCAAGAGGGAGGGGGGGGGGGGGGGGCCCGCGGCGAACACAAAAAGCTTATAAAAATACGGGAAATAAAGTTCCCCAAGTTTGTGTAGACATTGCACTGCAATAGCTTTATTTAAACAGTTTTCTATTGGGCACCCCTGAATTATATTAGGAAACCTCTTTTCTAGTAACTGCAGGTCTCTTTTTAGAGCAAAACTCCCCCCTTTTTTTTCAGTAACTTTCAGATAGGGGTTCATTTTTAATTTTGCCCATTCCAGCTTTTTGATATAGCCACCTTTCAGTTTTTAAATTAGAATCCAGCAATTTTGAAGTCAGCACAGGTTGAAGGGTCAAAAAAAACTTTTATTTTCCCAATACATTTAGTCGTGTCTTTTCACTTTGGGCAGTACAGCTTTGTTGTTAATCTACTTTGCAGTTTAAAATTTTAATACAGCAATTTTGTGTCACCACAGGGGAATTGTAGGTGCCAAAAAATTACCTTTATTTTTCCGAAAAAACATTACAAAACGGTTTTTTTTACTTTGGCGCACTAAGCTTTGTTCATTGAGGCACCTTGCACTTAAATGTGAAAAAGCAATTTTGTGCACCACAGGGGAATTGAAAGGTGCCAAAAAATCTTTTTTAAACCGAATACATTACAGATACGTGTTTTTTACTTTGGGCATACAGCTTTGTTCTTGAGGCACCTTGCACTTAAATGGAATACAGAATTTTGTGTCACACAGGTGAATTTAAGGTGCTAAAAATACTTTATTACCGAAACTTTCAGATACGGGTTTTTTCCTTTTTGGGGCAGGGCCCGCTTTGTTGATAGATCTTTTGCAGTTAAATTTGATACAGCAATTTTGTATCACCCAGGTGAATTGTAGGGGCAAAAAAAACCTTTTATTATCCGAAATACCCATTTTCAAGAAATACTGTCTTTTCCCTTTGGGGGGGCCGTACAGCTTTGTTTTTTTTTTATAGATCTACTTTGCAGGGGGGGTTAAATTTTTAAATTTCAGCCCAATTTTTTAGTACCACAGGTGAATTGATAGGTGCCAAAAAATACCTTTTATTATCCGAATACATTACAATACGGGGTTTTTTTACTTTTTTGGCGCACTACAGCTTTGTTCATTGAGGACCTTGCACTTAAATGTGAATTTCAGCAATTTTGTAGTCACCACAGGTGATTTAAAAGGGGCCAAAAAAAACCTTTTATTATCCAATACATTACAATACGTGTTTTTTTACTTTGGCGCACTACGCTTTTTTTTGAGGGCACCTTGCATTTAAAAGTGAATCAGCAATTTTGTAGTCACCACAGGTGAATTGAAAGGTGCTAAAAAAACCCGTTTTTATCCGAAAACTTTCAGATACGGGTTTTTTCACTTTGGCGAGGCCAGCTTTGTTTATAGTCTACCCCTTTTCAGTTAAAATTTGACTCAGCAATTTTGTAGTCACCCCAGGTGAATTTAAAAGGTGTCAAATACCTTTATTATCCGAAAACATTTCAGATACGTGTCTTTTCACTTTGGCGCAGTACAGCTTTGTTTTATAGATTACTTTGCATTGAATTTGAATCGCAATTTTGTAGTCACCCCAGGTGAATTGAAAAATGCCAAAAAAAAACCTTTTATTTTCGAAAACATTACAGATACGTGTTTTTTCACTTTCGCACTACAGATTTGTTCATTGAGGCACCTTGCACTTAAAAATAAAAAGCAAAATTTTTTGTCACCACAGGTGAAATTTAAAAGGTCCAAAAAATACCTTTTATTATCCGAATACATTACAGATAGTTTTTTTTTCACTTTTTGGCCCGGCCAGCTTTGTTGAAGATTACTTTGCAGTTTAAATTGACTACAGCCCCAAATTTTGTTCACCCAGGTGAATTGATAGGTGTCAAAAAAAACCTTTATTACCGAATACATTTCAGATACGTTTTTTCAAATTTTGGGGCAGTACAGCTTTGTTTATGATCTACTTTGGGAGTTAAATTTTTAATACAGCAATTTTTTGTACCACAGGTGAATTGATAGGTGGGGAAAATACCTTTTATTATCCGAATACATTACAGATACGGGTTTTTTCAATTTCGGGGACTACAGCTTTGTTCATTTAGGCACCCTTTCACTTAATGTGAAAACAGCAATTTTGTATCACCACAGGTTTGGGAAAATTTTTAAAAAAAGGGGCAAAAAAAAAATACCTTTTATTATCCCCAATACATTACAATACGTGTTTTTTTTTTGGGCACTACAGTTTGTTCATTGAGGCCCTTGCACTAATGTGAAACAGCAATTTTGTAGTACCACAGGTAAATTTAAGGTGCTAAAAATAAACCCGTTTTTATCCCATTTCATTTCAGATAGGGGTTTTTTACTTTGGCGCAGGCCAGCTTTTTTTGTAGATCTATTTCAGTTAAATTTTACTACAGCAATTTTGTAGTCACCAAGGTGAATTGATAGGTGTCAAAAATACCTTTTATTATCCGAAAACATTTTAGATACGTGTCTTTTCATTTGGCGCAGTAAGCTTTGTTGATAGATTACTTTGCAGTTAAATTTGAATACAGCAATTTTGTAGTCACCAAAAGGGGAATTGATAGGTGCCCCAAAAAAAACCTTTTATTATGAATACAATTTCAGATAGGGTTTTTTCACTTTGGCGAAATACAGTTTGTTCATTTTAGGGACCTTGCATTAAAAGTGAATACAGCAATTTTGTAGTCACCACAGGTGAATTAAATCCCAAAAAATCCTTTTATTATCCGAATACTACAGAACGTTTTTTTTTACTTTGGCGCACTACACTTTGTTAATTTAGGACCTTGCACTTAAATGTAAAACGCAATTTGTAGTCACCACAGGTAAATTTAAGGTGCTAAAAATACCCGTTTTTTCCGAATACATTTCAGATACGGGTTTTTTCCTTTGGGGAGGCCGCTTTGTTGATGATCTACTTTGCAGTTAAATTTGACTACAGCAATTTTGTAGTCACCCCAGGTAATTGTAGGGTCAAAAATACTTTTTTTATCCCAAACATTTCAGTACGGTTTTTCACTTTGGCGCATACAGCTTTTTTTGATAGATCTACTTTGCGTTAAAATTTGAATACAGCAATTTTTTAGTACCCCCAGGTAATTGAAAGGTGCCAAAAAAAAACCTTTATTATCCGAAACTTAAAGATCTGTTTTTTTTTACTTTGGGGCACTACAGATTTGTTAATTGAGGCACCCTTTCACTTAAAGGAATACAGCAATTTTGTAGTCACACAGGTGAATTGAAAAAAGGGGCCAAAAAAAATACCCTTTTTTTATCCCAATAATTACAGATACGTGTTTTTTCACTTTGGCTCAGGGAGCTTTGTTGATAATCTCTTTGCAGTTAAATGTGAATACAGCAATTTTGTTTTGATTTGAGGGGGTTTGAGAAAAGCTGTGATTTGCCGTCTTTTAATAAGGACTTTCCAAATCTTTTATACCTTCTCAAATTTTTATATTTTGAACTGGGCGAAATTTAGGTGGTAAGCGAGCAAAGAGGGGGGTAGGGGCAGGAGGTAGAGGTAGGAGAGAAGGTCTCCCTTCCCTTTTTGGGGACAACACCATGCCCGCGGGTCGTCAGTTGCAGAACCGTCAGGCCTGTATGCTGGGTCAGGGTCCTGTGAATTCATAAGAACGGTCGCCAATCTGTCTTCAGTGGGTTAATGCAACCTGCATCAGAGTCTTACCCCCTCTCCCCCCAGTCACGGCCCCAAATGTCGTCATCGCTCATCAGCTTTTCCCTCCAACATGAAAAAGCCAAAAGTCAACCCTTTTACCCCCCACTGTGGATAATCCATTTTCTGAAGACCCCTTTGATGACAAAAATTTGGGTTGGGGGTCAGAAGGCTGTTTTAAAGTCAAAAGGCCAAAGAGGATGATTTTCTCTCTCTGA
>JAODAL010056255.1:0-23410 GCA_025379985.1 Phyllomedusa bahiana | reverse complement strand
AAGTTCAAAATGAGCAAGAGATCAAATAATTATTTACTTCACTGTAGGGAGGATCCTCCAACTCCTTCAGTAAGCACTCAGCATTCAAATTAGACCGCAAAAAATATCAAATGTCCACCAAAGACTATATCATTTCTCTGTGCTATTCTTTATTTCTCTTGAAACAAGCACTTCATATAAACCATTTGGTAAAGTAGCATAAAAGTGGTATACTTATATGAAGGCTGCATCACGTCCTTTAGATCCAATCGCATAGATCCTATATCAGGTCTGAGTAAGAGGAGTGTTACCCTCGAAACATCGCAGCAGTTGTGCGACTCAGCTAGTATTCAGGTGTCTCCTCACTACCTGATATGGGATCTATGCGACTGGATCTAAATGACGTGATGCAGCCTTAAAGGGGTTTTATTGTTTCATCATTTGGCAGCCGTTTATACTGGTTGCTAGAGAGAGCTTATGAGCGTGTTTCTCCTCCCAGCAGGGAGTATCTTCTCTCTGCAGACACGTCCCAAAGTGTGCACGTGAGATTCATTCTGTGTGAGCTGGGGGAATTGAGAGATTCTCAGCTGTCGGAGACTAAGGAATCATTGGAAGTGAAAAGCTAAGTGTAACTCAATAGAGTATATCTACATTTCTCGCTCTCTCTACATATTTTGTAATTAGAATGGGCATTTGACATTCAGGATTCTGGGAGAGATGGTTTTTTTTTCTCTCTCTCTCACACACAGTGATATATCCTGCAGATTATTACACCTCTGACCTCTACAGAACTGCAGAAATAAACTATATGCTTTATCTGTTTGTGTTTACATGGGACTGCACAAGATCTCTCTCTGCTGCAAGACCTCTGATCGCTGTCAGTGAACAGCGCAAACCCCGCACGCATACGTCGAAACTACCTCTGATTGCTGTCAGTAAACAGCGCAAACCCCGCACACCTACGTCGAAACTACCTCTGATCGCTGTCAGTGAACAGCGCAAACCCTGCACGCCTACGTCGAAACTACCACTGTTTGCTGTCAGTGAACAGCGCAAACCCCGCACGCATACGTCGAATCTCTCTCTCATCGACATATGCGATCGCTGCCTCATCTCCTCTGTTTAATGCAATGCGCGCTCCCGTGAATACGACCGGGGGCTGCACAGGATGTAAATCACCACAGCTGGCAGCCTATCCCATGCGGCACTGGGGAACAGTGTTTACACAAAACGAAGATAAGGGAGACAGTGAAAACAAGACAGCTTTGCAAATCACATCCTATTGCAAAGTTGCTTGTTTTCACTGTCCCCTTATTCTGAAGGCAATTTCATGTCATGAGAAAACCCCTTTAATATAAGTAAACCACTTTTATGCTACTTTACCAAAATGGTTTATATGAAGTGCTTATTTCAAGAGAAATAAAGATTAGCACAGACAAATAACATAGTCTTTGGCGGACATCTGATATTTTTTTGCGGTCTAATTTGAATGCTGAATATTGCTAGGATATACCATAAATAAAAGGTGTTGGTCCCACCTCTGGAACCTGTGCCTGTCTGAGAACAGGCCTTTTACCCCTTCCTGACAGCCAGTCATAGTAATATGGCTCTATGTTTTTTTCTTCCAAGCCTTCCAAGAGCAAAACTTTTTTACTTTTTCATTTACATAGACATTTGAGAGCTTTTTTTTTTACGGGACAGGATGCACTTTATAATGTTGCCGTTGACCGTACTGTATAATATATGGGGTACTGAAAACGGTACTTACGCCATGTTTGCGGGGGTTTTGTTTTTATGTCATTCTCTCTTTGGAATAAATTATGTGTTATCTGTATTTTGCAGGTTGATACAATTCCGGTGACACCAAATATGTTGGGTTTTATTATGTTTTGGTGCTTTTAAAAAAATAAAAACATTCTCTATTTCTTAAAATGGTGCTGCCGAGCCATTTTCTGAGACCAATAACTTTTTGTTTTTCCACCTATGGATCTGAGTGGGGGCTGAAGTGTAGTTTTTATTGGTACCATTTTGGGAAACATGCAACTTTTTGATCACTTTCTTATTTCAATTTTTTTGGGATGTGAAGTGACAAAAAAAACCCCAATTTTGGCGTTTGGAATTTTTTTCCTTCTGTGGTGTTTAGAATAAGGGATAAATTATGTTATATTTTAATAGAACTGACTTTTATGAAGGTGGTAATACCAATTATGTGTAACTTTTTTAGTTTGTTATTTCATAAAATGGCAAAAGGGGGGTGTGAACTTTTAATATTTTTACTATTTATTATACTTTTAAAACTTTTTTTTAGACTTCAAGCAGTCACCCTTGGATATTTGACCACTAGGGGGCTTGATTGCTTGCACACCCTTCTGCATTACATAAATAATGTCGTAGGGTATACCAGATGAAAATCACCCGGCTAGCGGTGAAGAAGGATTTTTTCGGGACTATCAAAAACTTCTTGGAGTGCAGCTCTTTTACTTTTTTCCATGTTGGCCATTGGCCACCATCCTTCCCCATTATACCTTAATTTAATGGTAATCTTAACCCTTGTGTCACAACATTATGTTTTGGATCCAACCTGTTACGGCTCTATTGAGCTATGTTTTCTTGGATTAGAGTTGGTGATTTTGGAGCATCTAAGGGCCCTTGATATAATGAGTGCATCCTCCCATCTCACCATTATCTTACCGTTACATGCTTTTGTATGTTTTTAAGTAAGAACTTTTTTATTCCTGTATGTAGCTCTTGTAGGAGTTTAGTGCATGTAGTTATTATGCATAGTTTTACATGATGTGCATGCCTATAGTCTCCAATATCACAGGTATATTTATTCTTCATTATTTTCACATCAACTGGATCCATTATACACGGGATCAACTAGCAAAGACCATGAGTCAAGGAACTGAAGTGTACATGGTGATTGGTGATTCAGTTTGGTGTTTTTTACAATTTCTATAGGTGTACCACACAGCATATAGGATGAAATGTACCAGGTCATTGATGAATCACTAACAAGTGAGTCACCTATGGTTAGTGTTGGACTAAGTCTGCCTGGTACCCACCAGTGAAGTTGATATTTGGGGACCATCAGTGAAGCTGATATTTGGGGACCATCAGTGAAGCTGATATTTGGGGACCATCAGTGAAACTGATATTTAGGGCCCTCTAGTGGAGTTGATGTCCAGGGCTCACCATTGCAGTGGATTCTGAGGCTCACTAGTGGAGTTGGTTCTTGGGGCACGACAGTGGAATGGATTCTGGGGCACACCAGTACAGTTGGTTCTTGGGGCACAACAGTGGAATGGATTCTGGGGCACACCAGTACAGTCGGCTCTTGGGGCACAACAGTGGAATGTATTCTGGGGCACACCAGTACAGTCGGTTCTTGGGGCACAACAGTGGAATGTATTCTGGGGCACACCAGTACAGTCGGTTCTTGGGGCACAACAGTGGAATGTATTCTGGGGCACACCAGTACAGTCGGTTCTTGGGGCACAACAGTGGAATGTATTCTGGGGCACACCAGTACAGTCGGTTCTTGGGGCACAACAGTGGAATGTATTCTGGGGCACACCAGTACAGTGAGTCTTGAGGCCCACCAGTGGAATGGATTTTTGGAGGCCACCAGCAGAGTTGTTTCTTGGGGCCCATCCTCCAGCTCCTGTACATGACTATACATACCAAAAATGCCTCTTGCTTTCTGCCTCTTTTCCTCTCCTTTTCTCCCTATAAAGCAGCCCAAGGCGTGCAATGCCCACCCAATCCAGGGACCCACTAGGGTCCAGTGTGAGCTTGCCTATGGTCTGTGGCACCTGTATATTCTTAATGTATGGACCCTGACCAGTATATAATGTTGGAAGATCACATGTTTATGGCTGCTTACATTTATAAAATATTTGTATGTTTCTATCTTATTTTTTATCATATTTTTATTTGATTTTTTTATCATATTTTTATATTTTTCTCTCCATTGAGCCTGGTCACCTATAACGGAAGACAATAGGAGACCATTCACTTTTAGATAATAGAAGGAGCAGGGGATAATAACTATCAATTACAGAAAATGTTTAAATGTAGCTTATTTCATACACCTAAGCTCCTTCCATATTCTTTGATTTGCTTTCACAATGATTGGATCGTAAGGGTAACGTATTTTATTTTTCGTCACAATATGCATATCTTGCCCTGCAGGGCTTACATGGTTTCTCACATGCTAAGATATCACTGTAAATTTGCTTTGCAACAGCTGTGCTTCAACCAAAGGAATGCAAAAATGAAGTTGGAGGTTGCCATGGAAAAGCATTCCAGCTCAGTGCATTGGGCTTAGTAAATGGTATTTTACTCCGGCCGCTGCTCCTGCACTGGAATAATCTGCCACATCTTTGGTGACATTAATTCTAATCAGGGACAATCTCCAGATTCTATTCTCAGAGCATGCCAAGGCGACGTAGTGTATGCAACAAGGAGACAGAATCCGATTCACTACAGGGCTGGCAATATCATCAAGAAGCTGAACTGAGCAATGTTATGCTGATACGGGCACTGTAAAATGAATGTCATCGTTCATGCTTGTGACTGATTTGTCTCCTGAATCCCCAGAATGAAGATGTAAATCCAGGTTACAGAACACCGCAGATTATCCCCTGCTATAGAGCCTGTGAAGACTGCCCAGGTTGGCACCATCCCCCATAGGCAGAGTTAACCCAAAACAGCACTCTCTTCTCTCTTTAGGTTATGAGAAGTAACCCAAAGCTGGATAACAGAGTTGTCTGGGGTCCCACCACCCCCTGGACTGACAAGGTATGAGAAGGTGAAGTAGACTGGGGCGAACAAAAATCAGATCTACATGTCCCAATTGTAAGTGTGATTCTGACAGATCTGTCACATGAACCTCCAGAATCAAGATATACCTCCGATTATCCCCTGCTATAGAGCCTGTGAAGACTGCCCAGGTTGGCACCATCCCCAATAGGCAGAGTTAACCCAAAACAGGACTCCCTTCTTTCTTCAGGCTATGTGAAGTAACCTAAAAACGGGTCCCACCACTCCCTGAACATACAAGGTATGGGAAGGTGAGGTAGGTTGGAGTGAACAAATGTCCAAAGACTGTGGAGGAGTTAGTGTGCTCCTGACAGACTTGTGTCCTGGGCCCCCAGAATCAGGATTCAAATCCAGGTTGTAGAACACCTCAGATTATTTCATGCTATAGACCCTGTGAAGACTGCCCAGGCGGCCACCATCCACCAAGGGCAGAGTTAGCCCAAAACAGGACTCCCTTCTCTCTTCAGGCCAGATGAAGTAATCTTAAAATGGGTAACAGACTTGATTGGGGTCTCACCCCCCCCTGGACTTATAGGGTATGGGAAGGTGAAGCAGGTTGGGATGAACAAATGTTATATCTACATATCCCAAGACTTGTTCGAGTGCTCGGGGTATATCTGTCTCCCAAGACTCTAGAATCAAGCTATAAATCCAGGTTATAGAACGTCTCAGATTATCCCCTGCTATAGACCCCGTGACGACCACCCAGGTTGGCACTATTCTCCAAGGGCAGAGTTGGCTGGGGTCATAACACTACTTGGACCTACAAGGTATGGGAACGTAAAAAAGATTGGGATAAACAAGTGTCAGATCTTCATGTCCCAAGACTATAGGGGAGTCAATTTGAACCGCCACCTTTAAAGTTGGCCAATATAAATATATCATATACTCATGTGTCCTCATCGTATGTCCCTGTTGCAAGTGTTATCAACAAAATTAAGTCAAGATCCAATCATTTGTACAGGGTTCCTTCAAATGAGTTATTTGATCTCTGTCAAGGTATATAAGAAAAAAGCTATATAAGTTATATAAGAAAAAAAAAGCCAAGGAGCTGTCTACAGTTGACATTGAAGGGGACCTGTCATGCTGAACAAACAGTCTGATCTGCCAGCATCATGTTAAAGAGCAGGAGGAACTGAGAAGATTGATATAAAGTTTTGAGGTTATAGATTCAGTAGAAGCGGTAATTCATTCATAGAAATTTCTGCTCATTCTGAGCTTAGGAGTCCAGTGGGTGGTCCTACTCAGTGGCTGACAGCTATCATTACGTGCACATTAATACAAAGAAGATCACTGAGTAGGACTACCCACTGGACTCCTAAAACCACAATAAGTAGAGCTTTTAGTCAGTAAGTTACATGTTATACTTTTAGATAATACTTTATCAATCTGCTCAGCAACTCCTATTTTCGTGTTGTATTCATGTATTATACTGTCATAATGTGCCCAAATACAAGTGCTCTGCCCCTAAAATCTGCTGCATATACTTAAAATAAGTACCGAAAAACAAAACACCCTATGTGTTTAAATAACAATGGCATACACTGTACAATAAGTGCCCACTAAGTGCCATACGTGCCCCCAAAAAAACACGCTGCATTACATAACAAAAGTACTGTTTTAAAACAAGACCATATTGTACCAAATAACAATGCTGCATATATGTACAATAAAGTGCTCAATCACAAGTGCCCATACAGTGCGAATAACAATGCTGCATATACTGTACAATAATGTGCCCAAATACAGTGCCCGAATAATACTGCTGCATATACTATAACATAAAGTACCGTAAAACAAGCACCATATAGTGACCAAATAACAATGCTGCATATACTGTACAATAAAGTGCTCAAATACAAGTGCCATACAGTGCCCGAATAACAATGCTGCATATACTGTACAATAATGTGCCCAAATACAAGTGCCATACAGTGCCAAAATAACACTGCTGCATATACTATAACATAAAGTACTGTAAAACAAGCACCATATAGTGACCAAATAACAATGCTGCATAAACTGTACAATAAAGTGCTCAAATACAAGTGCCATACAGTGCCCGAATAACAATGCTGCATATACTGTACAATAAAGTGCCCACATACAAGTGCCATACAGTGCCCGAATAACAATGGCATAATGTACAATGTGCCAAATAAGTGCCATACAGTCCAAAATACACTGCGATATACTAAAAATAAAGTACTGTAAAACAAGCACCATATAGTGACCAAATAACAATGCTGCATAAACTGTACAATAAAGTGCTCAAATACAAGTGCCATACAGTGCCCGAATAACAATGCTGCATATACTGTACAATAATGTGCCCAAATACAAGTGCCATACAGTGCCCGAATACCAATGCTGCATATACTATAACATAAAGTACTGTAAAACAAGCACCATATAGTGACCAAATAACAATGCTGCATACGTCATAAAGTGCACAAATAAAGTGCCATAACAGTGCCCGATAAACTGCTGCCTATATATAACATAGTACTGTAAAACAAGCACCATATAGTGCCCAAATAACAATGCTGCATATACTGTACAATAATGTGCCCAAATACAAGTGCCATACAGTGCCCGAATAACAATGCTGCATATACTGCACAATCTGCCACATCATTGGTGACATCAATTCTAATCAGGGACAATCTCCAGATTCTATTCTCAGAGCATGCCAAGGCGACGTAGTGTATGCAACAAGGAGACAGAATCCGATTCACTACAGGGCTGGCAATATCATCAAGAAGCTGAACTGAGCAATGTTATGCTGATACGGGCACTGTAAAATGAATGTCATCGTTCATGCTTGTGACTGATTTGTCTCCTGAGTCCCCAGAATGAAGATGTAAATCCAGGTTACAGAACACCGCAGATTATCCCCTGCTATAGAGCCTGTGAAGACTGCCCAGGTTGGCACCATCCCCCATCGGCAGAGTTAACCCAAAACAGGACTCTCTTCAGGCCAGGTGAAGTAATCTTAAAATGGGTAACAGAGTTGATTGGGGTCTCCCCACCCCCTGGACCTATAGGGTACGGGAAGATGAAGCACATTAGGATGCACAAATGTTATATCTACATATCTCAAGATTTGTTCGTGTACAGGGTCCAAATACAAGTGCCATACAGTGTTCAATTAACAACGCTGCATATACTCCACAATGAGGGGCCCAAATACAAGAACCATACAGTGCCCGACTAACAATAGGGCATATACTGTGCAACAAAGGGCATAAATATAAGTGCCATACAATGCCCAAATAACATTGCTGCATAAACTTCACAACTAGGTGCTCAAATACAAGCACAGTATAGCACCCACGTAGTAATGCTGCATAGACTGTTGTGACAAAGCGACTTCCGATAGTCGCATGTTTCCGCCACTAAGTGGAGCTATACAGAAGATCCACAAGCAACACGCCACCAAGGGTACCTGGCCCTTTTGGGGGATAAGAGCCATCCATTTAGGCTGTCAGTCACAGTGTGCGGTTGGCAGCCATCTATAGCCATTCCTGGGTCGGCTCTTATTGGGAGTAGGCAATGTGTTGGGTGGGTGTCTACTCCCCGTGTCCCAGCCCATGTTTTTGGCATGGCCCTGGAGGCCTATAAAAGCCTGCTGCTCCAGGTAACCCAGGGGCTGGTCTGCTATTTGGAGTGGAGCAGCAGAGGAGCCAAGGAAAGGGCTTTTGGCCCCCAGGCTGGTATTTGACAGTAGGAGTACTGTGGTTTTGGTGGGTCCGTGTGTAACACAGATACTGGGTATGAGGGACTCGCTGTATGGGTTTTAGGTAGTGGCTAGACGGCCAAGGTTTTTGTTATGTTTTGTTGCTGTATGTTTATATGGTGCCTGAATAAAGCTGGCTGCGGCCAGTATAAAACTGACGCCTGGTGTTGGAGTGCTATATATTGGAGTGCCAGCCCGTTTACAGAAAAACGGTGATCTCAGAGCTAAAGGACCCCCAGAACGGCCCAGGAGGGCGTCCAGACGAGAGCAAGTCGTCACACTGTATAATAAAGTGCCTAAATATAAACCCCAAATAGACTCCAAAAAATAATGCTGTTTATACTGTACATTAAAGGGGTTTTGCCACGATGTAATGTTGACGTGGGATCCTCCAAAATGGGTATTTAATCACTTTTCTAAATACATACGATTACAAAAAAGTGAAGCCTGTGAGAGCTACAGCTTTCTTTACATGCCCTTAGTTCTGCCTTTACCTCCTAATTTAATATTTATTAAACCTCAAAGCAGAGAAGCGGCATCAATGGGACTCTGCTTATCAGAAATGTATATACCTAAAGATGTTAGAAGAGTGAAGAAATCAGGCAATACCTTTTAAAGGTTAACTGAGTATATTTGAAGGTAAGGTTTCGGGAGTACTAGCTCTCTTCATCAGACATGATGTTATACAAGAAACTGAAAATTTACAGACTTTTTATAAACAAAAAACATCGACCTTCAAAGGAACTTAGAATCTTTAAGAATAACAAAATGCAATATAAGCAGAGAAGTCATTTACAACAGATCAAGAGATAAACAATCTGGAAACCTGTGGGGCGTGACAGAGGGATCAGTAATTCTTCCTCTTATCTCTTTGCTCTCAGGTCATGATTTGTAGCCCTCACAGTTCACACATAGTGTGACATAAAACTGGCATGAATATTTAGTCCATTTTGCAGAGTTTGGAATAGATGGAATTTGAGCCACTGGCAAAATCTGTTACAGGTCCCCCTCCTACTATGAGCCATTTGTAATACCAGTGTCCTATTAATTAATAAACAGCAGGGCCTATCTGCAACCCCTATAGCTATGCCCCTGCCTCACTCAATGAGCGATCTGATGGTGTCACTCTTAAATCACAACATCTATGGCAGTGTATCCAACCTGGGCTCCAAGGTTGTGGTGAAGCTACAACTCTCATCCTCCGGCAGTCACAACATGCTGGGAGCTGTCGTTTTACAACTGGAGTCTACAGAATTCAGAACAGTATATATTGGCATTATACTGTAGCTCTTGGGTACAGGATGCTAATACTAATGCTAATTCAGCATGCTAATGTGGAATAGCCGCCTGAGGAGCTGGTCACAGCAGGAACAGTAGAGAGTTTCAAGAAGGGGTTAGATAACTACCTGACACTAAAGAATATTAATACGTACGTAGCTATGTAAAATTCTGGATCCTGTCTGGTGGCGACTCTGGGGTCAGAGATGGGGTCTCCACTGGAGCAGATTGGTTCTTGCCTTGTGGGTTTCAAGGCATTGACCAGTGGGGAGGCCGGGCTTAAAATCTGTTTCTCCGTCCCTTCACCCACATTTTACCCACCCTTGGTTGAACTTGATGGACATGTGTCTTTTTTCAACCGTACTAACTATGTAACTATGTAAGTATATGTAATACTATGGCTGAGGTTACTCATACAGTGCAATACTATTGTGGATTACTCCAGGCATGAACCATCTACTAATATTGTACTATATTCAATCAACATATTCTACACATAAAATATACATGAAGCCTATAGTACGAGTGGCAGTGGCCTGTAGTAATTCCTCTTTCATCTTTCTTCTGCATCTTCCATCTAGAGGATCTTCTAATCCCTGCTATGTATGCATGAAAAGTTTTTCCCCATATTAATAATTTCTCAAGGCTACAGAGGCGCAGGTTGTTGGAACCTTTTCCAGCTTCTAATATTTCAGTATCAGGTCATTTTTTTTCCACAAAAAAATTAATTTATAGGTTATGAAGTTGCCAACCGTGGAAATCTGCTGAAACATGAAAAACGTGTGATACGTCTGAGAGCCTGAGGAAACGTTAATCATACATGTACAGCACTTAAAATGCAGATTGGAGAGAAAATGATATTAGAGCATAGGTTCAATATGTACAACGGTGAAATGTAATTTTACTTATATTGGGCTATCTGTCCGGGGCTATCCGAACCCTAAAACATGGCGCCTGGTCTATATGCCATCCTGTGGTACCATTAGAGGTGAGTGAATTTCAGCCATCACTCTCCAGAGGAAATCTCTGACCTTGAATAGATAACTGTCTTCAACCTTTGGATTTCCAGCTATTGCAGAACTGCAACATCCACCATCTTCTGACAGCCAGGGAATGCTGGGAGTTGTAGTTTTTGTTTTTTAGCAGCTCCCAGCTGAATTTTCTGCTTTTGCTGTCCCTTTACCATGTGCATAGTCATTGGCATCTGCTTCACTATTCAAAACCTGGAGCTAGTTCATCACCAGTCCATCCCCCTAGATAGTCCCAAGCCCAGTCTTGGGTCAGATGGAGACAAAATTTAGATGACGCCCACCGTTATAGTGTAACATGCAGTGCTCTAAAAATACTGTCATATAGTGTATAAATAACATTGCCATAAAGTGCCCAAATACCAATCCTAGCAGGTTTCCTGGGCAGTCAGTCACTTGGCAGCACCCAGCAGGGCTGTCTGTCAACCAGCTTCTCATTGACATCCACTTCACCACTAAATACCTGGAGAAATGTCCTCACTAGTCCACATCCTTGATACACTTAAGGCAAGCCTTAAAGGGGTTGTCTCACATGCTGTTTTTCCAGAGCCTGCTCTTCACAGTCAGTTTCAGGCTCCCACTTCCTGTTTAGGTAGTGGGTGGTTCTAAAGCTTTAGGCTCCCACTTCCTAGTCAGGCTGTGGGTGGTTCTACAGCTTCAGGCTCCCACTTCCTGTTTAGGCTGTGGTCAGTTCTATAGCTTCAGGCTCCCACTTCCTGTTTAGGCTTTGGTCAGTTCTATAGCTTCAGGCTCAGACTTCCTGTTCAGGTTGTGATCAGTTTTACAGCTTTAGGCTCCCATTTCCTGTTTAGGCTGTGGGTAGTTCTACAGCTTCAGGCTCCCACTTCCTGTTCAGGTTGTGGGTGAAAAACATGTGCAGCCCGTCACGGCTGCACATGTGAATTTTACATACTGCTCTCACTCTGCTCGGCTATCACAGATGGGCGGGGGATCGCGGTTTTGGCGCCATACCACAAGGCATTTAACTCCACACTTTTCTTGGTGCAGCGTCCGGCATTACCTATCCGGCCCAGCATGCCAGATCTTCATCCAGGTTCTTCCTTATCTTGTGAAGCACTTCACTATTGGAGCCACGTAAAAATACTTAAAAGGGGACGTGATTTTTACTTTTTACTGGTACCCTGATGTTTTAACCATATGTTTACCTATTGGTTCTTTGCATGCTGGCACCATATTCTGGTGAAACCCTACAATCTTTTTACACAATTTTTACAGCACTTGCGATTTTTTGGGGGTGCTGTCGTTCCCTGATAAACCCACCTTATCGTGGGGGAAACGCGTGGGGACAGGAAACCTTTTGATTTATTGTGTGGTTTTTTGCTTTGGAGTTTTTTTAGGGGAAATTGGTATTGTGCACCTTTGGTTTATGTTTTCCATTACCTTTTAGGTGTTTTTGGGGGGATTTTTTAGGGTCTCTGACAGGTCCGGGTGTGGGGTCGCCCTTTTTCGGGGGGGTCCCCACTTTTTATTTAGGGAGGCAAATAGGGTTTTTTGCGTTTTTTAAAAATTATACTTAATAAAATTTATTTTTTAATTGTTTATTTATTTATTTAGCCTGAAGGTATCTGTGTACTCTGTGGTTTTTCTTGATTAATTAAGGTACCGGGCAATACGCATCTTAGAGGTCCCTCCGCCTGGCTATCACTAGGAGTAATGTAGTTTTTCAGGTTGTGGGTGATCCTACAGCTTCAGGTTCCTTCTGTTAAGGCTGTGGGTGGTTTTACAGCAGTGACTGACAATTTAGCTCCGCTATTTCTAGCTGAGCCTGTTACAGGGACATTTGTGTGGGGAAAGGGGTTTAAAATGTTATGGCAAAAAGGGTACAGAGCTCTAAAGGGGTTAAAGTTTTTTTAGTAAGAAAGATAAACTGTTCCTGTCTGCTGTTAAAGACAAAACAAAGGAAGAAATTTACATCCCGGTAGAGCTGCTAGAGCGGAGAGAGGTGGTCAGTAACTTAGGGAAGCTTGTGTACACAAGCAGGAGATGAGAATTGCTCTAACTCTGAAATGAGGCAAAATCCAAACAGTAATGTATGTGATAATAACCTTAATTTACCTTGGCCTACATGTTTAAAACTAATCAATGTGGTAGGAATAAAAGAGGTTGTCCAGGTAAGATTTTATTTATTAAGTATCACACTGCTTCTCTATGAAGATAAAAAAAAAAAACTTATATTCACCTCTCCTCTCACCTTGGGTTCAGTGATGCACCCTTTGCCGGTCTTTTGCTGTTTCCCAGTCTTCTGTTGACTGACATCCCCATTCAGAGCACTTACTTTTGAATGGTACGATGGTTATCAACAGCACTTTAAAGAATTTCTGTAATGCAATTTCATTTATTTGTATAACATCCAAGCTCCAATCAGGAAAATCATTTCTGGCGACATACCAAACACTTGACATTTCGGTCATATTGACCTTAATCATATATGCCACAAGTGTGTATAGGAGAGGTATATGTACACGGCCACAGCTGAGTGGAAAGGAGACGTCTTCTTTTCACTCGTGCTATTTGATTGGAATTTTGGTCAACTGGCACCCACTATATCTACTCTTTCTTAGAGTGCCGCTCCTACATATGTAATGACTTTACCTTTGAATGGTGATGTCAGCCATTGATCACTGTAGCCGATCAACGGCTACAACGGTGACATCCCGTTCCACAAAAGACCAGAAAATAACAGAAGACCGGTGAAGGGTGAGGATGGCACATTGCTGGATCAAGGCGAGGGGAGAGTATAAGTTTTTATTTTTTTTCATATTGCAGCAATATCCTATTTGAAAATGAAAGTTATTACCTGGACAAGCCCTTTAAGTCAGACAACGTCCATCCTTATGATGTACCATCAGGGGCGTAGCTACAGGGGGTGCAGAGGTAGCAGTCGCTACCGGGCCCTACAGCCTGAGAGGCCCCAAAAGGCCTTCTGCCACACAAGAAAACACCAGTATTGTAAATGGTGCATGGTGACTGGGGGGCCCAATTTCACTTTGTGCACTAGGGCCAAGAGCTGGAAGTTACGCCCCTGTGTACCATATACTGCTCAAATAATACAGTCATACAGTGTAGAAATGCTCTAAACTATCCAAATTACTGCTATTGTGTTGCTCAACTAAAAAAAACTAAGGAACCAAGAGTGGGAATGAGTCTGCAGCTTTCTTGCAGGGCTTCTTATTGGCTCCCACTTCCCCATCCAACACCTGAGACAAGTTCCCCACTATTCTACCCAGTCCACCCAGGCCAGCCTTAGATTAGATAATGACAGATGTCAGATGATGCCTATCTGTATAGTGTACCATATACTGCTCATATAAGACAGTCATACAGTGTAGAAATAACATTGCTCTAAACCAGGCATCCTCAAACTGTGGCTCTCCAGCTGTTGGGAAACTACAACTCCCATCATGCATTTATATAATCCATAACAGTGGGAATGATGGGAGTTGTAGTTTCCCAACAGCTGGAGAGCCGCAGTTTGAGGATGCCTGCTCTAAACTATCCAAATTGCAGTGAATGACACTGCCAGGCAGTAGCCTAAATGCGTTCCTCCCAGCTTTTTGGATGGTTTAATAGGGACACTTACAGTTCACTGTTAAAAAATCTATTTTTTTCATGGCTGTATAGGTCAGTAGTTTTTCATTTTAAATTAAGAGCAAACTCATCTGAGTATAAAGATTTTCATGGTCAAAATTGCTACAACTTGTTACATAGTATATAAATTATAGCCTAAAATGCAGTTAGGAGTCAGAAAGATGCTTTCTTGGGGCAATGTGTTAAGTTTATGAATGCAAGTTTATTTATTGAGTCAAAAAGAAGGACATTTAAGGAGTGAAGAGGGACAGGGGGCTTAGGGTCAAAAGTAGAGACTGTCCCTCTAAAAAAGGGAGCTCTGTAAGTGAAGCCCAAAAATGGAACTGGGAGCTTCTGCGGCTAAGTGTGGTATTAAAGGGGTTGTATCATTTCATTAAATGGTCTTCAGAATAAGGAGCAACTTTGCAATTGGATGTCATTTGTAAAGCTGTCTATTTTCACAGTCTGCCTTATCTTTGTTTTGTGTAAACACTGTTCCCCAGTGCCTCTCGGATTCCAACTCCTTTCATTTCATTGGCTGCCGGCTCTACTAATTTACATTCTGTCTGGCCCCCGGTCATATTCACGGGAGCGTGCATTCCTGCCTCTCTCACTCAGAATAAGGGGCCGGCAACATTTCACTCTGCACAGCCAGGAGCTGCACAGTAACACTGAAGCTGTTTCTACAATCAGAAACCAGCAGAATTGTGTACCTTGTGTAAACATGGAAGGGAGACAGATCTGTGCTCTGTATGAGTTCATAGAAGACTGGATTCAACTGTAACAAACCTACAGCTGTGAGGGGAGAAGAGATCAATGCTCTTAGTTTATAGAAGGCTGTCTAGACTGAATGCAGGGCTGTGGCATGTACACAAACAGCTCTTACGAACTAAGACTGCATAGGGAGAGGACACTGACATGTGGATTCATAGGGGGGGGCACACTGACTTGGGAGCGAGCATGAACAGTGAAGGGGTGGATGATGTCATCCCCCTTCAGTTAAGAAACACCCAGCTGGGAGGGGAAGATACACCCCTGGATTTCAGGATCTGAGAGAATCAAGCTTCAAGAAAACAGCCGAACTGATGAAGCGATACGTCCCCTTTAAGGCTTCAGCTCTCTTGCAGCGCTTATTATAGGCACTTACTTTACCATCCAATGCCTGAGGCTAGTTTCCCACCATTCACTCCCCCAGCTACACCCTAGGTCAGATAGTGACAGATACCAGTACTATATACTGCCCAAATAATACAGTCATACAACTACTGCAGCTTCCAAGTGTGGGAATAGGATGCAGCTATGCAGGGCTTTTTATAGGCTCCCACTTCACCTCCCAACAGGTTTCCCACCATTCCCTTCCCTAGCTACCACCCAGGCCAGCCTTAGGTTAGATAAAGTCAGATGTCACATGATGCCTTACCTTATAGTGCACCATATACTGCTCATTATAGTTATATAGTGTAGAAATAACATTGCTCTAAAGTGCCCAGATAACATTGCCAGTCAGTTGGCTTAGTGGTGCCAGACCAGGGAACTGCAGCACTTTAGCAGGGTTATTTGTCTATAGGCTCCTTACTGGCACCCATTACGCCAATCTTTGACTGAGACAAGATCCTCACCTTTCTCTTCATGAACTACACCCCAGGCTAGCCTTAGGTGACAGATGTCAGATGATGCCTATCCTTATAGTGCACCATATACTGCTCTAATAATGCAGTCACACAGTGCATACATAATACTGCTCTATAGTGCCCAGTTTACACTGCCAGGCAGTAGCCTAAGTGGTGCCTCCTCATCATTTGGATGATTTAATAGTGACACTAATGGTTCATTGTGTAAAAGATGTATATTTTCATTTATATTTAAATGGTTCAATAATTTTTAACTTACAATTTAGATCAAATATATAGACATTTTATGATCAAAATAGTGCACCATACACTGCTCATATAATACAGTCACACAGTGCATACATAATATTGCTCTAAAGTGCCCAGATGACACTCCCAGATATAGTAAGCAATAGTGGACTTAATAGGACTTAATAGGGACACTTACGGTTCATGTGAAATATATATAATGTATATATGTCTTATATGCTTTAATAGTTTTTAACTTACAATTTAGAATAAATACATCTGTATAGACATCTTTATGATCAAAATGGCAACAAATTACCAAATAATATAAACATTGTAGCCTAATATACAATGTCCAAATAATGCTGCCAAAGTGGTGCTCAACTAAGAAGCTTCAGCTGTCAAGTGTGGAAATGGAGTGCAAAGCCCCAGGGCCAGTGCTGCCCCCTGTAGGGCTAGTGATGCCCCCTCTGTCAAAACAGGGGTTGCACAAGTCACATACCTCTAAAGCAAGAAATAAATATGGAAATCCTACATCCCCTGCATCAGCTGAATTCCTGGTTCTACATTGACAGCTGGTTTTACTGTAATACTCATGTAAAATAGCAGGAATAGGAGTCTTAATATACCAGGTGGAAGATATTTGTGAAAGATGCCTATTCGCCCCCTTACTATCAATGTCCCCCTGTAATAGCCTTCATTGTAACCCAGTGCATTCCTCAACAGCAAGTTTTAAAATTCCATTGCTGAAGCAGATGAACACTAGAGAGAGCTGTGCTTACTCCAGGATGGGGGCAGCAGACAGAACAAAGCATGGAGAGAGGAGAATGAGCATCCAGGAGAAACAGCTCCAAGCAGCATTGTAAAGCAACCTCCAGAGACCAGGCGCTGAGGAAGCCAGTCTGCAAGACCATGGGGTACAGCAGGTCTAAAGTGGAGGCAGGGAGAGAGCTCCTGGGATGCTGAAAAATCTCACAGTCACACAGGGGAATTTGGGCAGAAAAAAAAAAGGACTTTTGTGCATTAACCAGCTGATTGGTTTGCTATAGTAAGCAGTAGTGGATTTCTGTTAGGATGGGCATTGTGCTGCAGGACTAGTCAATGCTACAAGATTGGACTGATGCTGGGAATAGAAAACCAGGAGACAGCCAGACCTTGTGTGTGGGAGGAATACGGTGTATCACACATCCTGCTGGGAGCAGCCAGAGAGGGGGTTGCAGTGATTCACAGGGACTGAAAGCTTGGAGCTGGCTTTGGGAAAGGTTGCCTTGAGAGAAGTGAAATCCAGGTATTCTGCAAGAACATGTCAAGCAAAAGAGCATGGTGACTACCCTGCAGCAGCATTGGGCTGGCACCTCCTGTCTGCACTCTGGCAGCCAAAATCAGCAGGTAGGACACTTTTTCTGTACCCCAGCACTGGCATGACTCACCTCATTTTTATACTGCAAAGCCTATTTTTGATGCAATAGGTATTGTGCATGTATCACTGTCCCATAAAACACACATGCAGGTTGGCACTGCTGCCACCACCTTATATAAGGTATCCCTGACCGAGACAATGAAGACTTCTGGGACCCATCCAAATGCACATCCCCATTCATTGTATTGGAGTGTCACCAGGGTGCCCTGGACATTACTTTCATACACTTTTCTCCACCCCTTACTAAGTATCCTGACCGAGGCAATGAAAGACCTTCTGGACCAACCAAATACCATATTACATTCATTGTATTGGAGTGTCACCAGGGTGCCCTGGACATTGACTGTCTCATACACTGCTGCCACCACCTTACATAAGTATCCCTGACTGTGGCCAAAAAAGACTCATTGGACCTAACCAAATACCTATATTAATTCATTGCATTGGAGTGTCACCAGGGTGCCCTAGACATTGACTGTCTCATACACTGCTGCCACCACCTTACATAAGTACCCCTGACTGGCCAAAAAAGACTCATTGGACCTAACCAAATACCTATATTAATTCAGTGCATTGGAGTGTCACCAGGGTGCCCTAGACATTGACTGTCTCATACACTGCTGCCACCACCTTACATAAGTATCCCTGCCTGTGGCAAAAAAATACTTCTTGGACCTAACCAAATACCAATATTCATTCATTGCATTGGAGTGTCACCAGGGTGCCCTAGACACTGTCTCATACTTGTGTATGTGCAATGCACCCACTTCTTCCATTATATTTCCTGGGGGTCATAGCCAGGATAAATCTAGGATAAGATAGAGGTCAGCATCACTGTGAAGTGAGCACTCTCAAAACTGTGCCAGGAGGAGAGACACTGAGTTTTCCCATGGCAGCCTCAGACTTATTACCATACAGCAAAAGGTAATTTGCAGCACCTTCCTCATCTGCGTCCATGTTTCCGAAAAAGTAGACAGCATGAAGAAGAAGAGGAAGGCCGTGGGATACAGGCGGAGGGGCTGTTTAAGGTGACAATTGGTGATGGAGTTAATGGATTTATGTGGAGCTGTCCAGTCTGTGGTGCTGAAATCTCAGACAGGGAGAATAATGAGCTTCTATGTAAAGCCAATGCCTTGTGCAATTGTAATGGGAGCCTCTGTGTTGCAAGCTCTATTGTCTTGGCTTAATCTTAGATATGTAGATATTTTGCACCAGTCCCTGTTATAGGAATGAACTAATAGGGTTTCTGTTTTCGATCAATATTATGCAGTGTTTTATAAATGATATATAATTCTATTGCAACTGTTACGGAACAGGATGCCAATTGCAGCCTAAGGATTTGCATGCTAATTATGGATTCTGTGCATTCAAATATGTTACAAAGTTACCATATTAGTGTCCAAAATCTAGGTACATTGGTTTTTCATGCCAATTATGGAATCTCTACATTAAAATATGTTACAAAGTTACCAGTGTTAGCACCTGGGATCTAGGTACATTGGTTTTTCATGCCAACTATGGACTCTATGCATTAAAATATGTTACAAACATACCAATATTATTACTTGGAAGCTAGTTACATTGGTGCTGGATGTCAATTGCACACTTTATGCATTATCACAAAGTCACCAATATAAGCACCTGGAATCTAGCTACATTAGTTTTGCATGACAATTATGGACATATGTTACAGAGTTACAAATATTAGTATCTGGAACCTAGTTACATTAGTTTTGCATACCAATTGTGGAATCTGTGCATCAACATGTTACAAAGTTACCAATATGAGTACCTGGAATCTGTATACATTAGTTCTGCATGCCAAATTCTGGACTGTATGCATTAACATATGTTGTAAAGTTATCAATGGTAGTATTTATAATTTAGGCACATTGGTTTTTCATACATTAATATAGGCTACAGAGTTACCAATATTAGTATCTGGAATCTAGGTTCATTGGTTTTTCATACCAATTAAGGACGGTATGCATTAGAATATGTTACAAAGTTACCAATATTAGTATCTGGAGTCTAGGTTTCTTTTGGGTTTTTCATACCAATTAAGGACGCTATGCATTACAATATGTTACAAAGTTACCAATATTAGTATCTGGAATCTAGGTTCATTGGTTTTTCATACCAATCATGGACGCTATGCATTACAATATGTTACAAAGTTACCAATATTAGTATCCGGAATCTAGGTTCATTGGTTTTTCATACCAATTATGGACGCTATGCATTACAATATGTTACAAAGTCACCAATATTAGTATCTAGAATCTAGGTTCATTGGTTTTTCATACCAATTATGGACGCTATGCATTACAATATGTTACAAAGTTCTAAAAAACCACAACAACCCAGAAATCCCACAGATGGTCACTCCAAAGATCAATTGCCAAAAACTTCTCAATACATCAGACAAAAACTACCACAGTGAATTTTCATGCACTATTGATAAATTAAGACTTAACTTTTATTTTTATTAAAGAATTATAAAATAGATATAAATGTCTCTCCAGAAAAAAAAAAAACAAAAACCTAACAATGCCCTAAATTGTCACCTACCTAGCACATCTGTGGAGCACGCGCCCCACTAAGGGGGACCCCACCCGGACCCACTGCCTATACAAAACCTCGTCTAATACCATATAGTACTAGGAAAAAATTCAACGTGTGTCAATAGATATATAGACAAATAGGGTTAAAGTGGATAAATAACCCAAAGGTTCCGGGTGGGGTCACCCTTATTGGGGCGAGTGCTCCACATATGTGCTAGGTGACAATTTAGGGTGTTAGTTTTTTTTTTTCTGGGGAGATGTTACAAAGTTACCAATATTAGTATCTGGAATGTAGGTTCATTGGTTTTTCATACCAATTACGGATTCTATGCACTGCAATATGTTACCAAGTTATCAATATTAGTACTTGAATTTTAGTTATCCATGAATTATTTTGTAAGAACCGTCCATCCTCACCTTTCTGGTCACCGAACCAGTCCAACACTCATCCATAATACTTAAACTTTTTGATTCATCTTATACCATTTTGTTCTTGTAGAAAGTATTCTCTATATTCCTTGAACTGAGACCTTCTGAGGTGTTAGCATTTCTTTATCATTATAGTAACACTAAGCACTGTGTGTGCTTGCCCATTATAAAAACTTGTCTGCTGACCATAGAGTAAGATATAGCTGTTCCTGCTGCTGGGTTATAACAGCTGCAGTCTGCTTGGTGTAATGATTACTAATGGAGAAGAAGAATTGTTGGCTAAAACATAGATCACAGTCTCAATTTCTTTGCATTAGCTTTGCAGTACCTGACACATGACAGTCTGTAGCATAGACATCAGCTTCTCTTTGTGTCTGTTGGTGAAAACTGATGTATTCTCTCAAGTATCTTCTGATATTTATTGCAATTAATTTGTGTTATAAATGGAAAGCTCCTATTACTATCTCAGGGACTAAAGCTGCAGAGGACGCTCTATGGATATATTGCATAATGCATACATTGCGCTCTACTTTGTATCCAGCATATCACACCCTCCATATATTTCATCATCCTTCATTTAACATTAAGCCTATCTTTTTGTCCATAAAATCTGCACTGAGCGATCAGATGAGCAATATGCAGAAGGGGCATTATATTTAAATCTTTAGGGGCATTAAAGTTTTCCTTTGGCCTAGTGAAATCTCTGACTTGAATCAAAAAGGGTTGCAGTGGTAGAACCTGAAAAAAATCAGCTCATGTTTGAAAGACAGGGCATCTAATGTAAAGTAGTTCTGCAAAGGAGATGGTTTTAAAAATCCTCAATGGTGATACAAAGACATATCAAATTATAGGAAGTTTTGGGTTGCAGTTATTAGGGCAGGTTCACATCTGTGTTGGTGGTTCAATTTGGTGGTTCTATAGCAGTTTCCATCAAAAATGATGGAAGGCATAGATTTGTCTATGAAAATGGTGGACACCATGACGGAAGCATGATGCACCTAATTGATGCCATTGGTGTCCATCATGAAATGGATCTAATTCCATCTCTGTGGTGGAGCGTCTGAACAGAACCTGCAATGGAGATGTGAACCTGGCGCTAGTGGTGCAACCTACTATTGCATATTATGAGGACACTAATTCTTTTGTTAGATAATATTAATACATTTAAAACCTTTTTAAAAGGGTATTTCAGCTGTAAACATTTGACACATATCAACTGGATATCATCCAACTGCAGGGACCAGAAAAGAGGATGGCTGTTCCAATTAGGGCCATCGATCTTGAATGCAGTGGTCATGGTAGTAATTGGGGAATAGGGGTTCCTTGTAATGGAAATCAGTTGGACCCCTACTAATCTAGAAAAAACACAGAAAAGATGGGACATTAATTACTCAAAAAAAACAGAGAAACAAGGCCATACTCATAGCTCAAAGGCTGGACTGAAAATTGAACCCAGTAAAGAGGCAACACTGGCCTCTATGCTACTTGGGAAAGATAAACAGGTGCAGCTGATTGCTGAGCAGTAGCTTACATACCCTACCACTAGGGGAACAATTAGACTGCACATTAAATTGACACCTATTCACACAGTATGCAGAAAAGCCACAGTATAATACGTGGAGAGACTGCATAAATGCAAAAATACCAATAAGACAAACACTCACACGCCTTCAATATGTGAGGGGGATGGTTGCTGGTATTATAATTGCATATAGATAAGGCGATACAAAAGGGTGCCATTAATGCAGGTACGTTTTAGTGCACCATGCTGGCTTACAGCCTATTAGCCACTACTATTGATTGGGCGGGCCCGCCCAGCACTTTTTGGGTTTCCCAAAACAAAAACAGACACCCTCTGCTCCCCAAATTTCTTTGGGGCCCAAAAAAAATTGACATACTGGAAAAATATCAAATATGAGGTATTAGTTAATACAGTGGCCACTATATGTAAGCTTGCATTTATAGTCCAGTAGACAAGTCGCAATGCTACTCATTGGAATAGCTATTAAAGTTATAGCTTGGATCCTTTAATTAATTTAATTAGTGTGACACTTTTGCAAAACTAGTGGACATTTGTAACGGGGAAAAGTTACTAAAATTGGATCAATGGTGGGGAAACTCTTTACCAAGGTCATACAAAGCATAGAGGAAGCTCATGTATTTCATGTAAGAGGTGGGGTCCATCACAGGCCCCCTTTTCAAAGGCTTTGTGAGCAAGGACTGGGCTCATCCTCCCTACAATCCCAGCACTCTGAACAAGCTTATAAGACATGGTTAGAGGCTTCTACTTCTCTTCTATAAAGCATAGGATGATAGTGGGAAAGAGCAAAAACCAACTGGCACTCTAGTCCTTGCATAGTGACCCTGATAGACTGAAAAGTAAAGGAAGAAGGTGCGATGAGAAGAGCTGAGCTGTGTGATATAATGGTTTTTATGACAGAGGAGAGAAGATGAGCGCTGTCATTCTTTCCTCTATCATATAACCCTGTATATCACAGAGCTCAGCTCTCCTCTATCATATTAACCTTATATGACAGAGCTCAGCTCCTCTCCTCTATCATATAAACCTATATATATCACAGTTCTCTGCTTTTCTCCTCTATATTTTAACCTATATATCACAGAGCTCAGCTCCTTCCTCTTCATATAACCCCCATTTTTTCACAGGCTCAGCTCCCCTCCTCTTCATATAATATACCAAT